>BQNB010102586.1:0-24210 GCA_026074375.1 Tanacetum coccineum | reverse complement strand
TGAAAATAAGCAAAAACTTAAAACTACAAAGTTGTTAATGAGCTTATACTTTACAACTTTAACAAAGACACTAACTACTTTAATCCACTAGATAAGCTAGAAATTAAGCATTTTGTTCTGCAAAACAGTAACTAAGGCTTAACTTGGTTTTCTAGACTTTAGCTTATTCCTAGCTTATTTCTAAATGAAAGTTAAAACTAAAAGAAGCTATATGAAGTCTAAGATGTGTACTAGGAATGTCTAAAAAGAAATAAGCTACAATGGAACAAAAATAACAAGAAATTTGTTATTGAAAAATGAAAGGTTCAGCTTATTAATGAATTTAAGCTTTTCCTAATAAGCTAAAAAGCTTATTACTAATCCTTAGAAGCTGAAAATTGGGAAATAAGCTATACTATGTTTATGAAATAACCCTAGATAAAAGGCTTTTTGAAATAACAACTAGAAATTGAAAATCAAAAGAAAATAAGCTAGAATTCTAAAGTGCTGCTATACTACTTTTGAAAAGACCTAAAAGCTAATCAACAGCTTATTAATGAAAGTTAAAAGTTGATTTTTAAAAAGCTAATGGAGTACTCATTCAATGCTTAATTCTAAACCATATCTCCTAATTATGAATGCTTAAAAAGAAGCTAGAAATTGAATAGCAACAACAGTATTAACTGTTGTTGCTGATGCAATTGACCAAAAACCTTAATTCAGGTTAATTTTTGAGGTGAGAACTCTCTAAACTATCTATCTAAATGTAACTAAACCTGCATTAACTAAAACAAAACTCTTAAAATGCTTTAATTCACTCAATGCTAAAATGCTTTGCACTCTAAAACTCCCCTGGTGCTAGACAAAGTTTTTAGCACTTAAATCTCTGTCATTTTACAAACTAACTCTTAAAATCTAATTAAAACTTGTTTACTATGGAATCCTCAAATGTATAAAAAGAATTGACAGTAAATTGTTGACTTTAAGAGTCAAATACACCTTAAACCAAACACTCCTTTACTAAAGCTGTCAAAACTAAAGTACACTTAAAATCTATTTTAACTCTAAAACTATTAAAACCTTTTATCTACTCAAGCTTAAACTGACCTAGTTAAGCTAATGAGGCACTAAAATATCTAGCTTATTAAGAAAAATAAGCTAGTTGCTCTCCTAGCTTCTTTCCTACTTACTATGACAGATTTGAAAGATATGAAAACTTAATGAATCCTAGCTATTATTACTTAAAGTCATTTAAAACTCTAAACTAACTCAGTAATTCTAAGCATGATTAAGCATTCACAAAGATGATACAATAAGCTAAATGAATAAGCTAAATGCTACAGTGAATTATAGGAAATGAAACCTGAAATTGTAGTCTCAGAAATTAGCCACTCTTGTTGAGTGAGTGGCTTAAAAACATGAACCTAATTGGCACCTTGCCTCTAAACCATCATTTTTAAGCTTAGAGCTTAAAACTCAATAAGCTCAAAATTGCTTATTACTCCAAAATTCTTCAAAATTTGATCAATATGAATTCAAATGACCATATTTGAACTATATTAGACTAAAACAGTATTTAAAAGAATTCTTAGAACATTTGGACAACTTGAGAGCTAGAGACAATAGAATAAGCTAAAAACAGCTTATTTCAAGCTTATTAGCTAAATTCGGCTTATTACATGAAAAACTTAAACTCAAACACAATTAAACTTGCTTTATTAATGAAGAAAGAAGAGTACAATAGAAGTAACAAGAAGTAAAACTGAAATTGAAAAGATTTAAAAAGAACTTAATTCGACTAAATGAACAGTAACTAAAAAGAGAAAATTACAAAAATAAAATGCATTAACTAAAACTAACTAACTCTAAAACTCTATTACAAGCTTATTTATAGATGAGAGATATGAGAGGATGAGAAACTCAGTTAATCCTAGCCATTGATCTTTTCTCTTTTGAATCTAAGCCGTTGGATCCAAATCATGAGGTGTTCGGACCAATTAGGGGTTGCCACGTCATAGAAATGACGTGGAGGTGGTGTAAATACGAGGTGGTGAAGTGGGGGAAACGGGAGAAGTGATTCAGGGTGGTTTGGGTTTGTTGCGAATTTGGGCGGGAAAAACGGTTGAAAGGTGGTTAGGAGAAATATTGACCCGCGTTTAGTTTAAAACTTTGAAGATATTGCATAACCAGTCCTTGCGTTTCATTGTTCCAATTTGTAGTGTAAAATGAACTTTGAAATTTGCATTATTGGCCCTTGTAGTTTCATTCTCCTTTTTCCTTTTGATAAATCAACTTACTAGCTTTGACATCTTTGGTCCTTTGACTTCAAAACATCCAAATGAGCCCTTAAACTTTGCACACTTGTCATTATTAATCCTTTGACTTTCATTGACTTTCTCTACTTTCTTTTCTTGTTGTCGGGCTGATCCGGCTTTGATAACTTTTCTCAAATTTCTCTCTTGTACTTGTCTTTTCCGTTTCTTGTCGGATTTTGGTCGTTTTTGCTCTTTTTGACTTTATTATCCTTTCCTGCACATTAAGACACAAAAGCACACATATTTCTATCTTTTGGCATGTTTTCTTAGCTTTTATTGGCAAAATCCCGGGTATTTAATGTATACAATTTAACACTTATCAAAGAGAAAATCAAAGATTCTAAAATCTTGATTGATGAACTTGATCTTCCTGGATCAAGTGATTTCCTTCCTTTTCCTGAGTGTGACTCGGTTTTCTATGAGGATTTTTTTGAGGTTGATGCTTTGCCTTCAACCAACAACGAGGACAAGGTATTTAATTCGGGTATACTCATTCATGAAAACCTCTTTGAAGTCACAAAATGTGCACCACTGGAAAAGAATGTAAAGAAGACCACTAATGCTTCTTTAATTCTTGAGGATTTTAATCCTCCTCATTATGAACTTCCTTTCCACAAACAAGTTCCCGGGCTTGGAGCTTTACTCTCATTTTCATCTGGAAAAAGTTTTTAACCCCGGGATTCTTACTTCTAAAAAAGTTCATACTTCTCTTCTCTCGGAATTATCTCATTGGGGCACTAAAGCTTTCAAAGTCATTAAAATTCTTGAAAGCTCGATGGAGATTTTTCCTTGCTCTTACAAGAGGACATCCGAGTCTTGGATGTTTCGTGTCTTCACTTCTATCCCCCTTGACAAGCTCAAGTATGGGGGGATTGGGTCAAGCTAAGTGACCTAAAACAAGCGCTTCGTGGGTGGCAACACATGCTTATCCTAGTATAATCGTAGTAGTAGTATGGTAGTTATGTAGTAATGAATAAGTGTTTTTTGTTGTTGTGTAAGGCTCACCTTTTTCCTTTTCGGTGTTTTGTGTTGTATTGTCCAGAATTTCCCGGATTTTTGAAGCCTCTCGTGCTCGCGGTTTATGTCCTTCGATCACAAGAGCTTCACATCCTCAGCTTCATTTTGGGAATCCGATATCCAAATCATATCGACTAACGTTTATCTTTAAGCATACCTAATAAACGGCTTAGGATTTACATAGAAACCCTTTGTAAAACATTGAGGATAATGTTTAATTCTAGTATGGTGGGATCTTCGATTCGATTTGATTGCGAAGAACGAAAAATGATAGAGTTAAGTATGAGTTGGATGCTAAACAAGGATTATTTTGAAATCTTAAGAGCTCATGTGTGTAATTTATGGCTTTTTCTCCCATAAGCTTCTAACCGGACTAATAATACGTGCTATTTTTAAAAATTAAACTTAAATCAACAATTTTTGAATTATAGTCGATATTAATAATTTTAGTTCAAATTTATACTTAAATTTTCTAAAACGAAATTTTCTCTATATCGTGGTAATATAAAGTGAAAAAAAAAATAATGAAAAAAAAATTAAAAAATGAGTAATAATTATAAACTGTGGGCTGATAAAAGTATGCTGCATCTTGCCGGCTCACAACCGATGTTACAACCTTCTAAAGAAAGCCCATAGTAAGAATAATAATCCGAGACTGATAAAAGTTTGCTGCATCTTGCCGGCTCACAACCGATGTTGCAGCCTTCTAAAAGGTCGAGGATTTCCTTAAGAATGAATAATTATATTAAGTGTAGTAAATGTGAGTTAATAAATATAGGGAAAATCTCTTTTTCTTAAATTTAAATATGCTTTTGAACTAAGACTATGTTATTTTAAATAAGTTATGTATATACGGGAAACCTAAGAGTTTTTGAAACCGAAGGTCCGTGAGTCCCGATACTAGTCTCTGTGGGATGTCAAAAGCCTGGTCACTTAGCCGCAAGGTTGGGATGTGCCGAGACGAAAGTCGCTACATGGGATGATCTCGCCTTCAAACTCATTATTCTCGGGTGGAACGTGAAGCATAGAATTTTGCAAAACGTTGATCCATAGTTGAAATTCGAAATGGCACATTCACCTAATATATAATAATTGTCGGGAGCAAAAAGTTTACAAGTTGCAAATATGTGTGATACAGATTTCTATGTTCCCAAATGAAAATAACGAAAGTCAAACGTATTAGCTAGTAAAGAAAAAGAAAAATACAAAAAAAAAGATTAGTGGTAGTTAGTGTAAATAATAAAAATGGTAAAAACGGGGCTTGTCGAAGCTATTGATTCTCTATTTTCCCCTTGACGAACACTTAGCTACTTTTCGAGGTTATTAGTCGAGGGGATTAAGATTCTTAGTTTTCTAAGTGCTTACTTGTAGCATTGCGTGAGGACACGCAATAGTTTAGTATGAGGGATTTTGGTATGTGCTTAAATACACATACCATTTTTCATTAAAACCGGACTTAAACGACCAAAAACGTACCCAAAAATACATTGTATTTGTATGTTTTATCTATATTGTGCAGGAAACGGATATCCGAGAAAAGGACGAAAAACGAAGCCAAAAACGACAAAACCGAGCACGGAATAGAAGAGCATGAAAAAGACAAAGTCAAATCAAAGCCAAAATCAACAAAAGTCAAAGTCAACCCCGACAAAGTCAACGGTCAAAGCCGAAGCCGTAACCGAAGAATACTTAATGGGCCCACCCGAACCCATCTAATGGGCCGGGTCAGCCCATTAGTTTATTGACTGAAGACTATTAAGCCCAAATTTAATTAAAAGCCCAAATCCTTTATTAAAAATCCACGTGGCCCAAATATCAAACCAAAAGGCCCAATGCCTTAACAGCTGTTAGCCCAAAACAGCCATATACCAACAGCCGTTAGTCCTTTTTGGACTGTCCTTGTAAAACCATATAACACCCTCAAGGGCTTATTCTGCCAAACCCTCAAAGTAGTACCACCACAAGGACCTAACTTGCAATAAAACCATATAAAAGGGAGGGCCTTTCCTGCCTAAACCCCAAACTCTTTACCTTGTCAAAACAAACAGATATAAACCCAAAATTTCCCGCCATTAAACCCTGCTCACCCCTGTCCCTCTCAAACCTCGGTTACTGTTCATAACTAGCCAAAACCCATTACACCACCCTTCCCCACCCCCACATGGCCTCAAGACACCTTGGCAATCCCTTGTATGCTCATTGGACAAAGAATTTGAAGGGTTAGGATCGTATGACTTTGGGACCAAGAAAAATGAAAGGCCAAGATCAACTTTGTGCTTTCCCTCACACAACAAACACACTCCTCAGCTGTCTCAGGGAAGAAACACATGAAGAGCTCAAGAACTTAGTATTTATAGGACCCTAGAATAGCATTTTAGTCTTTGTCGAATTTTTGTGTTTAAGTCAAAAACTTGTAACCAAGATTTGTACCCTTTTATTACTGTCATTTTAATACATTGCAATTTAAATTTCTGTCTTTTAAATACTTGTTCTTTAATTTTATGCAATTTACTGTTTTCTTTAAATTCTTGTCATTTAAATATCTTGTCTTTTAAATACTTGTTTTAAGCCTTAATATAAGTTTTTGAGTCATTAAAAAACTAATATAAAAGCTTGTTTCATTTCCTGTCAAAAAAAGTCAAAAATCCAAAAAAAATATATCAAGAATCTGTCAAGAAGCAAGGAGCATGGTTTATAAGGGATGGCCATTGGTTTAGAGCTTATGGTAAGCATATAGGTGTGTATAAGCTAGTTTGAGAGCTTATTTCATTGCCATTAAGCTTGGACCCTTTGTAAGTTTCCTTTTTCAAATTTTTGCATTTTTGCTTATTTTTACTGTTCATAGCTTATTTTATGCTTATTGTTGCTTATTTTGTTGCTTTATGCTTGTGTATGCTCACTTTTTGATATTATGCCTTTTGTTTAAGTTTTTGTGTGAAACTGCCTTTATTTGCTCAAACTGCTTATTTCCTTAATAGCTTATTTGAGTGCTTATTGCTTTGTGCTTGTTGCTTAATCTTGCTTAATTTTTGTCACTTATCATCTGTTTTCAATTTTCTTGGCTTAAACCTTTGAAATTCAGTTTAAAATTTGTTTTAAAAATCTTAAAGGGGTGTTTGGCATAACAGCCAAAGTGGGTTAAAAAGTGTTTTTAAAACCATTGGGTCTTTGGGCCATCTTTAACAATCATTTCTAAAAGTTTTTAATCTGTTTTTCAAAAGCCTTTAAGTCTTAAAGGGAGTTTTAAGGTTTTTTCTAAGAGCCCTTTTGAAACTGTTGGACCAAAACAGTTTACAAGGGCTTATTAGATTGAGTCTTTTAAAACCAACTTTGAGTGTTGTTTTTGGTGTTGTTTTAAGTGTCTAATGCAGCAGTAGAGTTTTCATTTAGTCTACTTTTGTTTTGTCCAAATTCTGTCAAGGTCTAGTTATATTTTTGTCTTTAAAAGTCTCTTCAAATTTTAGTGACTTAAAATTGTTTTTAGCTTTTGAAACTTTGAGCACAAGCTCATTTCTTGTCCCACTCCATCTATTTTAACTAAGTTTTCACTTTGGAGCTTATTTCCTAGCTTTTTTTTTTCTTAGAAAGCAAAAACCAGCAAGTGCTGATTGAAACCAGCCATTTTTACAAGCATTTTATCTAGCTTAATTGATTTTCAAACCTTATTTTTATTACTGTTTTAGATAGCCCTTAAGCTATACTTTAAGCCCATATAAGTTGTTAAGCCTAAGGAGCCCTCTAGGTGCTTAAAAATAAGCCCCAAAAGTGCCTTTAGGCTGCCTTGTTTGCATGCTTTAGCCCCTTTTGCTTATCTGTCTTTTCTGCTTATTTGCTTATTCTTTTTAGCTTATTTTTGTTTTAATTTGCTAATAGGTGTACTCCCATCTGTCTTTGCTTATTTTATTGTTTCCTTAGCTTATTTTGCTTAAATATTGCCTAGCAGTTAGCTTGTTTTAGCTTTAGTGTAAAAAGCTAGTCTGCCACCTTCTTTGCTTTTTTTCCCAGCTTATTTTAGTGTTACAAAAAAATTTGCCTTTTTTAAATTTGCTTATTTTTTCTAGTTTGATAAGTTTTTTAAAAAAAATTATCAAAAAGGGAGACCTAAGGTTCGAACCCTGGACCTCCCCCTTTATACTAAGCTCACACCACTCCTACTGCAACAACTATCCCTTAGGACTTTTCATTATAGTGTTTGCATCATTTAGATATAAAAGGGGAGTTGGCGTTAGCTTATAAGCTTTAATAGCTTATTTCTGGCTTATTAGATAAGCCACTTTTCCAGCTTTTATTTTTCATAGAACCAGCATCCTTCAAGCTACTTTTCCTTATTTTTTTTAGAATTTTCCATTTTAGTTTACTATTTTTAATCAATTTTTCTTTTAAAATCTGTTTTTAATTCATAAAAAATTATTAAAAAGTCAAAAAAATATAATTCTTTTTTAGAAAATTTTCTTTTATCATTTAGCACTTAGGAAAAATAAATTTTCTTTCCTAGGGTTATTTTTGCAAAATTTGAGTTTTTAAAGAACGGGTTTCGGGCCTGGTTCTCGTTTTTAGGTTTTAATCATTTTTAGCTTTCGTTTTTAGGTTTTCCCTATTCGTTTTTGCATTTTATTCGTAGATTAGTAATCAAAATTCCAAATTCCTTTTTAACCATTCAAATTACGCGATCACAAACGTCTTCGATCTTTAATTTGCACCTCGACGGGATTATGACTTCGGGTAGGTTTTGAGGGATTGTGCTTTGGATAAAAGCGAATCTTTTAAAAGCCTCTTGGAATACTTACTATTTATTTTTATCCTTACGTATTTGTATTTATATATTTATTTATATTTATATTTATACGAAAAGGAATTCGAATAAGGGAGCTTGTTGACATAGTAAAATCTGGAGTCGGATACTCGAAGAGTGGAGTAGGGCGAAAAAAAGCTTCGTAGCCGAACCACTATAAAACTTGGTGTCTTGGTTTGATCGTTCTTTCCTTTATCTCTTTATATTGCTTGTGTATATATTACAATTAGATAGTTATTATGATTGGTTCATATTGTTGAATTGGTTGAACATGTACTCGAATCTAACAACTTTAGAAGTAAAATTTTAAAACGCTAATTTACTTATAAACTATTCAACCCCTCTTCTAGTTTTCACAATTGGTATCAGAAGCCGATGTCACGCAAATTTTTTTAAATATACTGTATTTTAAAGCTTGGATCGATTTATGGATTCCGACAAATATCTAGAAGGGCAATCCATGCAAAGACCACCACTCTTTGAAAGTGATAGTTTTATTTATTGAAAAAATAGATTCGAAACATATGTTAAATCAAAAGATCTTGATCTTTGGCATGTTATTACTAACGGTGATTTTCAACCTATTCAACAAATTCCGAAAGCCAAATTAGATGAGGTTATCCCTTTTGAAAAACAAAGTGATGATCTTAAAAAGAGGCTTGCGAAAAATAATGAAGCCAAAATGGTTATTTACAATGCTTTGCCAAAAAAAGAATATGAAAGAATTTTCATGTGTAATACGGCAAAAGAAATTTGAAAAACTTTGTTAATCACCCATTAAGGTAATAACCAAGTCAAAGATAAACAGATCGACCTTTGGAGCAACAAATGAACAATTCGTTTATTTCTGAAGACAATCTATAGATAGTGCTTTTGCTAGATTTAATACCATTATTACTAGTCTAAAAGCTCTTGATGAAGGATTATTTTATCATCTATCTCTCTCTCCTACTCTCAGAAAGTTTTTTAGGGCTCTACATCCTGAATGGAGAGCAAAGGTCACGACGATTGAAGAGTCGAAAAACTTAACATCAGTGTCACTTGATGAACTCATCGGGAATCTCAAAGTTCACGAGATGATCATCAAAAAAGATTCTGAAATAGTCAAAGCTAAGGGAGAAAGATAATCTCTTGCTTGAAAAGCTAAGAAAGAATCTAGTGATGAGGAGTGTTCGACTTCCGGAAGTGAAGACGAAGAATACGCCATGGCGGTTAGAGACTTCAAGAAGTTCTTCAAGAGAAGAGGTAGATTCGTGAGACAACCTCGGAATGACAAAAAGACGTTCCAAAGAAGCCGAGATGACAAGAACGGAAAAAGTGATAAAAAAATGTTTTAGATGCGGTGATCCAAATCATGTTATTGGAGAATGTCCAAAACCACCAAAATACAAGAACCAAAGAGCATTCGTCGGAGGTTCTTGGAATGATAGCGGTGAAGAAGATGATGAGAATGCCAAAGACGAGACGTGTCTCGTAGCTCAAGCATCAAATGAGATATGCCTTGGAGTCGACTTGGAACCCGATGAGTGGATAAAGGATAGCGGATGATCTTAACACATGACGGGTAACCGAAAGCTCTTCTCAAGCTACAAGGCATACAACGGAGGTAATGTCATTTTTGATAGTAATCTTTGCGGTAACATCATTGGCAAATGTACGATTTTGAATGACTCTCTCAAAATAAATAATGTAGAACATGTAGATAACTTAAGATTTAACGTGCTAAGTGTAGAACAAATATGTGATAATAAGTGTAGAGTATCTTTTTTTGAACATGATAGTGAAATCACTAAGGATGATAAGGTTATAGGTAGAGGTATTAGGAAGAAAGGCTTATATGGGATGAAATTATGAAATAAGCCAGAAGACAAAATTTGTCTTGTAACGATTGATGAAAACTTCACGTTTTGGCATAGGAGATTAGGTCACGCTGATATGCGTCTCATTCAATTAAAAAAAAGACTTTACAAAACACACCTTGAACTTTTAACTATTTACGACTTTTTTATATAATAAACTTTATTTATCAAATATATACCACATATCTACCGAATCATTCAGATAAAAAATACCAGTGTAAGTGAAAGTCCTCGTTGTTGAACAAGTTGCAAACCAAAATAAGGTTGATATACTTGTGATACTTTATTTATTGCATTTTTTTGTTTGAATCAACTAAATTCATTTTTTTCTTTATATTTTACAGGTTCACCTCATTTTTCTTCCACTCCCGCTCCCAATCTCGATCCTTATTTCAATCCAAATATCACAAATACAATTGTTTGTCGTTATAAAATTTCGTTGTTATAGACGAATACTTGGCTAGTATAAAATAAAATATTTATTAAATCATACTAAAAGATGAAAAAAATGATCAATGTGGTCAAATATAAATGCCATATACGATTGTTGGCCATACAATGGATGATGAGTCATTTAACGCCGACGTCGGATGATTAGTCAAAAGTTGAAAAATGGAATCTGTGGAGGGAACTAGTTTATGAAATCTATGGATCTTTTGTGGGAAAATGGATAACATTTTTTTTCTATATAAAAGGTAGTATAATAGACATATATACGAACCAAAGAAAAAGTAGCAAACCATGACAACAATCCCACAGGTGAGTAGAGATCCCAGATGGTGTCTAGCTGGAATGACTGCACTCGTGACCGGTGGTACTCGTGGGATCGGGTACGCTGTGGTTGAGGAACTGGCAGAGCTAGGAGCAGTTGTGCACACATGCTCTCGAAATGAGGTTGAACTAAACCAACGGTTACAGGAATGGTCAGACAAAGGATTTAGCGTTACTGGTTCTGTTTGTGACGTTACTTCTCGTCCCGAACGAGAACAGCTTGTCGAAAAAGTTTCTTCATTATTCAATGGCAACCTCAACATCCTAGTAAGCTCCTCTAGTTTCACATGTTTTCTTTTGAAGTAGCTAATTAGTTTGATGCGTAGGGTGGAAATTCTGATCTAGATCTGGTTTGTTGAATTTATATTATTATCATCCTTAGGATTTCTGCATGCCTTATCTCTTTTAGGCAGGTGTTGACCCATTAAACTAGATGTGAGAGACAAGTGTGGTCATTAATGTTTAGAAATCATTGATATGCCTAACACTGAACCAAATACTTTGACAACCGCATATAACTTACTCGATTCTGCAGTCTATCATTACTCATTGGAGTGATCAGTCGCGGAACCGGACAAATAAATTGGGGGGTCAATATTTTTTTTACAATAGCAACAAAATGCGGAAAAAAACGAGTATCGAAATGATAAATCGAGTATTTTTACTTAGAGATGAAGGATTTATAAGGTTTTGAAGCGTTGAATGTTGGGTTTTAGTATCTGGGTGGGGGCAATTTCAGTTTTCGGTGAAGGGCACTTAAAAAAAAAGCTCAAAATCAAATAAAAATTACACTAAAATCTCATCTTGTCGGGCTAGCCATGGGGGCGCCGCCACGCCATACTCAATACATGCATCCGCCCCCCCGGGAGTGATTGAGGTCACAGTATTATATTACGCAGTATGATATGTGGCGGACAGGTGTATTTTATTAGTGGGTCCATCTGAGATTATGTTTGACGGGTGTATCTTGAAAGATTGAATTAATCATGTTATACATCGATTTGGTTTGGTGGCGGCGAGAAATCGGCCAGCATAGAAAAACAGGGGATTCAAATATAGGAATTTGTGAGGTGGGTTTAATTGAAAATTGAAGTTGTGGGTTCGTTAGGGATAGTTTTTAAGTATAATTAGGAGGGATTTACACCGGTGCCAAGTCATCTTTCTAAAACCTTCTCATATAAAATAGTTAGAAATAAGAAGTTTTGCCGAATTATGGTAAATCTTATTAAATTTTGTGATAGAAAATTTGATAATTTGACATAGCAAATTTAGATTGCATAGCCGAATAGGTTGAAAATTAGGTTCTTATAAGGGCAAATGTCATAAATGACTAACTTACTTATTCCAATTTACTGGTGTTTCTAGTGAACTCTATAAATGTACACTCAAACATGTATACATTTAAATTTTTAACAAAATGAATAACTTTTTAAGTAATTTGACTAAAATACCTTTTTGTCTTCAATCTTCGTCTTCCTCATCTATATTACCCAGATTCCGATGAATTTTTTTCGGCTACAACCACCATCCCAGCTATTTTTTTATAGATCATCCAACCATATCTTATATTTTTCTATATATCATCAAACCATGACAAACCTACATTCAAAATGCAAGCTTTAACATCACATACCAAACCAATAAATCCAATCACTTTCACTAAAATACACTCTCATCTCTCTTGCATTTCATCCACCACCGCAATGACACCCTGCCGCAACCACTCCGCCGCTGCTTAAACCCGCACCACCACCGGTACATCCACCACAACCGAGATTTTTCGTAGATCTGAGTTTTTTTTGTAGATCTGAGTTTTTAAAACATTGTTATAAAGCTTACTGCAGTGATTCTACGCCTCGATATATTTTGAAATTTGGCATCTGTAAAAAAGTCTACAGTGGTAATGAAAATTATCTTGACTTAACTGTAACTAGCGGCTCCAAGAAATATGGCGAATATAGGCCTGCTTCTTTTGAGATTTTCAGGTAACTTTGAAATTTATGAACATCGTGTTACTGGTAAACTTTTTGGTGGGTATATTTAATGAAGGTAAAATTTTGTAAAGTTATTGTGGGTATATTTAATGAAGGTAAATATATAACGATTGTTATATATTTTAAATTTTGTAAAGTTATTGTGTGGTTTGTAAGTTTACATAAAGATCTATGCAATTTTCAAAATAAAGTTTAGAGTGTAAATGTTTTTGGTAAGTTTGCAGATTTTTTACTTTTTTCGTAAATTAATTAGGTGGTGGTGGTTGTAGCTGGAAAAGATCGTCAGAATCTGGGTTATATATATGAGGAAGATGAAGATTGAAGTTAAAAGGGTATTTAAGTCAAATTACTTAAAAGTTATTCATTTTGTTAAAAATTTGAATGTATACATGTTTGTGTGTACCTTTATAGAGTTGACTAGGAACAGCAATAAATTGGGATAAGTAAGTTAGTCATTTATGGCCTTTGCCCTTCTTATAAATGTAATTAGAATTAGAATTGTTATAGATTTCATAATGGGTGCCTATGGTATTAAAAAATTTCTTATCATATGTTACCAATTACACACTACAGGAGAATCTAATTATATTTAAACCGTGGCAAATCATGTGTTTCTACTTTCTAGAGGGTACATTACTCAACTTTGGAAACATTATCAAAATATACTGATACTTTTACCAATCAGTACTTAAAAAGCGACTTTTGTTGAGAATTGAATTACTGTTGAAGAATGCTACTACGCCTGCTGCGTCATGAAATGGAAAATTGAACAGTTATGTAGGAGACACTTTTTTTTGCTGTGATTGATGTTTTCAAATCATTCCTGGCAGTTCAAAGTTTGTTCCTATAGGCATGTTGTTCATCTAACAACCATAGAAAGAGTTTTCAACTTTAACAAGGATACTCAACTCTATTTTCACGACTACCAGCTTAACTTGAGTCTTTTTATAAACAGTTTTAAACTTGCACATCCTCTTTTGAAGGCATCTGGGATTGGAAGCAGTGTGTCCAATTCCTCTATTGCAAATTCTGATATACGTGTTTTCGGGAATGTATTTGTACATTTGCACTCTTATTGTTTTGATACGGGGTTATTTGTTATGGACTTATTTCTCTAGGTGAGTTAAACAGTCTAGCCACCTTTCTGTTTCAGAATAAGTTAGAAGACTTGCTTTTTCAGCTATCCTTGTAAGAATTGGATCAATTTATATTTTGTGAAGTTCACAAATTTGATGGATTATAACTTTAATATACCTTTGACACATTATTTAATGTTAAGTTATTGGTTTCTCCTTATCCTCTAGACAAAACTTATTTTCTTCTTTAGTCGCACGTTAGGTTAAAGTTTTGCATTTTCAGGATTCAGATATTTATCAGTCGGATACAAACTAAGACGATATTTAGGCTTACAATCATAAACACCTAACCAAGATTTGTTAGTGACATGTATGACCCTGATCATCTCATTTACATAGTTTAGTAGTTTATTTAGATTACTACTAGATCCTAAGAATGATTTTTAAGAACTTCAGCCCTTTTCGTAAGACTTACATGCATAGATTTCTTTACTTGTAGATAAACAATGTCGGGACGAACTATAGAAAACCGACTACAGAATATACTGCAGAAGATTATTCCATGATCATGTCTACCAACTTTGACTCTTCTTATCACATTTGTCAACTCGCACACCCTCTTTTAAAAGCTTCTGGAGTTGGAAGCATTGTGTTCATATCCTCTGTCACGGGTCTATGTCATGTTAATGTTGGGACTATTTACAGTGCCGCGAAAGGTATAGTTGCACAATTGATGCGGTTTAGCACCACTATAAAGTAGCTCGAAAGAGGTTATAATGTCTATTTTACATCTTCAGGTGCAATGAATCAACTTACAAAGAATTTAGCATGTGAATGGGCGAAAGACAACATTCGGACTAATTGTGTAGCGCCATGGTTCACTAAAACGTCTCTTATTAAAGAGGTAGTATACCGTCATTATCGTACTCTTTTTTTCAACTGATTATATATCCGAATTTTCTTGTTCTTATTCGAGCTATGTGGAATTTGTTTCTTATGAGACAGGAACTTAATAGTAAGGAGTTTCTGGATATTGTGGCATCTAGGACACCCCTGAAGCGCCTTGCGGAAGCAAATGAAGTTTCATCTCTGGTGGCCTTTCTTTGCCTACCTGTTGCTTCTTACATTACTGGCCAAACGATTGCAGTTGATGGGGGATTTACAGTCAACGGTTTTCCATGAGTAAAACATGTGGTTTTTCATAATTTTTTTTGTTTTTCATATTAGGCACTCATGTTATTATTGTAAACTATCACTGTTAACATTTTGCCACAAAACTACCAATGCGTTTGCACTATACATAAGAAACGCTGCAGTTGCGTGTTAAATTGTGCTTACTCTTGGTACCGTTGCCAACTTTTCATATTTCAGCAATTTCTATTATTCATCCTTGTTTCGGAAGGGTTTGACAGTCTCTCTTCCATCTTTTTGTTTTCTGAAATTTCTGTTTTAAATTCCTCTTTTTGTTTATCCGACGGCTAGAACTGCATGAATATTATGCTCACTTAATGGACACAAGCAAGAATATAAGTGTACGAGGTGAGTTATTTTGCATACTAGTTTCTCCCTGCATATCAAGGGACAAATCTTGACCATCCATTTTATAAGATTAAAAAGACATGATTTAAGATTAAAAAAACATGGAGGGACCAAAAGTGTAAATTTACTAAAACTCGCACTACCACTCCCTCGTTATTTGTAGTGTTGGCAAATCTTGCCTAAATTGCAATTAATTGATTTTTTTGATATTTTGTACGTATTTTTACGTTTCTTTACGTTTTTTACGTTCTTATACGTTTTTATACGTTTTCATCTGTTTTTTATGTTTCCGGCCCTTTTTTTACGTTTTCGTCCGTTTTTTAACGTTTTCGTCAGTTATTTTACGTTTTCGTCTTTTTTTTTACGTTTTCATCTTTTTTTACGTTTTCGTCTGTTTTTTACGTTTTCGTCTGTTTTTTACGTTTTCGTCTGTTTTTTTACGATTTCGCCTGTTTTTTTTACTATTCATCATTTTTATTTTCGTCAAGTTTTTTTACGTTTCGTTCGATTTTTTACGTTTCGTTAATTTTTTTACGATTTCGTCAGGTTTTTTACGTGATTCGTTAATTTTTTACAGTTTCTGTCTCCGTTTTATTATTTTTCCGTATGTTTTTTTACGTGTTCCTGTAGTTTTTACGTTTTCGTCTGTTTTTTACGTTTTTCGTTTGTTTTTTACGTTTCGTCCATTTTTTTACATTTTCATGCTTTTTTTAACGTTTCTGCAGTTATTTTTACGGTTTTCGTCAGTTTTTTGACGTTTTGCACTGTTTTTTTTTACGTTTCATCCGTTATTTTTACGTCTTCGTCAGGGTTTTTTTACTTTATCACCGCCAGTTGTAACAGTTTCAGTCAGGTTATTTCACGTTTTCGATCTTGTTTTTACGGTATCATATCCGTTGTTTTTTACGTTTGTTTAACGTGTCGTCCGATTTTGTTAACGTTTTTCCTCAGTCCTTGTTAACGTTTTCATCAGTTTTTTAGAGATCGTCTAATTGTTTTACATTTACGGTCTGTTTTTATTTATTTTGTTCGTAGTTTTTTTAACAATTTCAGTCTTTTTTTTAAACGTTTTCGTCTGTTTTTTATTTATATTTACGTTTTCCGGCCTTTTTTTTACGTTTCCGTCCTTTATTTTTTACGTTTTCGTCGTTTTTTAAAAACGATTTCGTCGAGTTTATTTTACGTTATTTGTCATTTTTTTTACGTTTCAATCCGTTTTTTAACGTTTTCCGTCAGTTATTTTAACGTTTTCGTCTTTTGTTCTTTCAATTTTCATCGTTTTTATGTTCCTCTTTTTTGTCCTGTTTTTTACGTGTGATTGACATTTTCTTATTTTTCGTCACGTTTTCTTTACATTTTCATACGATATTCGGTCCGATTCGCACGTTCTTCGTCCGATTTTCGCACGTTTTTCGAACGATTTTCTGCATGTTTTCCTTATGTTTTCGCCACGCTTTCTACCAGTGCATTCGCTCGTATTATTTTTTTTTGTCATTATTTTGTTTATTTTCCCGTAGCTTTCTCGACGTTTCGTCAGCTTTCCCTCGTTTTCGTCAGCTCTCGCGCGGTTTTCGGCAATCACGGCGCGTTTTGCCAGCTCTCAGCGCGTTTCCGCCACTCTCTCAGCGTTTAATGCCAACTCCCAGTTGCAGCGTTTTTCGGCAAGCTCTCGCTGCTTTCGTCACATTTCGCACGCATCACCGTTTCGTACATTTCTCCGAATGTTCCTACGCTTTCGCCTTTTCGCACGGGCCTTTCCGTTTACTTTTCCGCACGTTTCTTACGATTTCGATGTATTTTCATCTGTTTGTACGTCTTCGTCTGTTCTCGCTCTGTTTCACAACGTTTTCATTCGTTTTCCGCACCGTTGTTCTTTTGTTTCCTCGCACGTTCTGTCATCCGTTTTCATATCCGGTTTCATATGTTTTCATCCGTTTTCCGGATCGGTTCAGACAGAATCCATCCGTTTTTAATTTGGGCAGACTGTTTTTCTACTTTTCGTCGGTTTTTGTCCATTTTCGCACATTTGTGTCTATTTCTCCGTTTCCACTACGTTTTTGTCCTTTTAAATATGGTTCTTCCTGTTTCATACGTTATCTATCACTATGATATTAAGCCAAAAAACCTTAAAACCCTAACCATTTAACCCTAACGCACTAACCCTATACCAAAAACCCTAACCCTAACCACTAAGTATAATGTCCTCAAGTGATATATACATAAACCTTAAAATCGATAACAAAAACTCTTAAACACCTACCCACTAAAATTAAACTATATACCAAACCACTAAACCCCTAACTACTAGTGTATAAATCACAATTGAAATATACATAAACGTTTAAAATCTATACCACAAAACCCTAACCATCTAATACTAAACCCTATAAAACAAATCCTAACCCCTAACCACTAAGTAGAATATATCAACAATGATATATACATAAACTTTAAAATATATGCGAAAACTCGAAACCCCTAACCACTAAACCTATACCAAAAACGTAAACCACTAACTACTAGGTATAATATCACAAGTGATATATACATAAACTTTAAAATATATACCAAAAACCCTAATAACCTCAATACACTAGGTATAAGTTCACAAGTGATATATACATTTAAAATTTAAACCTATACCAAAAAACCCTAAAACCCCTAACACCAAAGCCCTTATACCAAAACCCTAAACCCTATACACAAAACTTTATACCAAAAACCCTAAAACCACTAACCGCTAACATATACCAAAAAAAACTAAACCCTAACCACATACACTATACAAAAACCCTAACAACCCGCAACTAACTAAAACCATATACCAAAAACCCTGAACCCCTAACCACTAGGATTTAATTATCACAAGTGATATACACATAAACAGTTAAAATATATCCAAAAACTCTTAAACCCTTGAACCACAAACCTATAGCAAAAACCTTAAACCACTAAACACAAAGGTAAATATACCACAAATATATAACATGAAACTTTAGAATATATACCAAAAACCCATTAAAATCTACACTAAAAACCTTACACCCCTAAACCAATAGTTAATTATCACAAGTATTAAGTAATACAAAAGTTTAAAATCTATACTAAACCCCTAACGCACTAGGATAAAATATCACAATGATAGTAAACATAATACTATGAAAACTATACCAAAAACCCTTACCTCTAACCACTAAACCATTGTACCAAAACTGTTAAACCCCTAACTACTTAGATATAATAATCACAAGTGATATATACATAAAAGTTAAAATCTATACCAAACCTAAACCCCTAACCACTAAACCCTATACCAAAAACTCTAAACTCTAATTACTAGGTATAATGACCCAATTGATGATATACATAGAACTTTTAAATCTATACCAAATATACTAAACGCCCCTAACCACTAAACAAACCAAAAAACCCTAAAACCCATAATCACTAAACTAAACCAAAAAACCCTAAAAAACCCCAATCACTATGTATTAATATCACAAGTGATAATATATAAAAACTTAAAAAAACCTATACTAAAAAACTCTAAACCCCTAAACCACTGAGTTGAATTTTAAAACCCAAAATCTAAACCCTTAACCACTTAAACCCTATACCATAAACCCTAACACTAACCACTAACCATATACCAGAACCCTAAAACCCTAACCACTAAACCAGTATACCAAACCCAACCTCTAACCACTACACCCTGTTCCAAAGAACCTTCATAGCCTTCCTCGCCGAGACCCATCGAAATCCTTATACCTAAACCCTAAAACCCCGTAACCACGAAACCCTATGCAAAAACCCTACATCAAAAACTACTAGTATTATATCACAAGTGTATAAAATACATAAACTTTAAAATTTATACCGAAAACCCTAAACCCTGACGACTCACCCTTGTACAAAACCCAAACCTCTAACCACTATGTGTAATATCACAAGTGATATATATACATAAACTTTAAAATTTATACCCTAAACCTTAAACCCCTAACCACTAAACTATATACCAAAACCCCTAAAACCATAACCACTAAAACCTATACCAATACCTTTATAAAATAAGATTCACTCGTAGCTTAACAATTGTTACCCCTGATATTGTAGTATCACCGGTGATAAATAAATATATAATAAAATCTCATTATAAAGTAATATAATGTGACATTAGTTATGGTATTTCACAACAAAGTCTCGAGTCTCTCCTCACATGGGATAAAGCGATATATGTGACACTAATTTGTATTATTTTTGAAAAAATCTTAACATGTAATCAATGTTAGTTATCACTTGTTATAATTAACTAGTTAGTAAGGATTAAAAGAGGTTAAAACATAGTTCTATAGGTTTTTATTTAATTTTCACAAATAAGTTGATATACTGGGTTAGAAGTAGATGTTTTATTTTTATGTCAAACATGATCAATCATTTAATGTTTTACACAATTACTTATGCTCATTTTATGGCATCGTGTTGAGTGTTCGAACGTACAAATATGTTATATCACATGTGATACTTCAAGCGGGTTTGATGATAAAAAAATAAAATTCTTTGATATTCATCAACTTCTATAAATAAACTATTTTGATTTGGAAGTCTAAAAATTATGTATGATAAATGGTTAAAAAGCTAAGGATATGTACTTTTAAATGCCAAAAACGGTGAATCAGTTGGAGTTTCACACAAATATTTATACCCGTTTTACGAAAGCATATGAAGTGTTCTAACTTACAGATTAGTATCACAAGTGATATATCAAACAAAATACTGCACGAGAAAAAACAAAAAAAAATACAAAAAACAAAAAAAAAATTTGTCGAAAGTATATGAAAGTGCCCCTCTATTTAAAGATAATTAAATGCTCGTCACGATGGTGTAATTTATAAATCTTAACGTTTTACGATTTTTGCGGTATGTGATTTTTAAAAATAAAGGTGAAAATATGTTTTAATTAAAAAACACAAAGGTAAAAAGGAGTGGTGGATGTTTTTTAAGGTTTAATCTTATCCATTAAATAAAGTTAAATCTTAGATTAATCCTCACCATTAGATCAAACTCAAATGGATGGTGGAGATTTGTTCCTTGGTATGTGAAGAGAAACTGGTATGCAAATGAACTTTTATCATAAGTGTACCATGAATATGGATTTGTTATTTGTTTTATAAAATTTTCTAATAATGTTTAGGAAATGCTTTTTATGTATTCGAAGGAAAGGTGTTCTATTCTTCGTATGAAAGCAAAGATAGAATGTAAATACGTTTATGAATCATTTCATGCGGCCCTTTTGTACATTTCCTTGTACATTTAATAGACACTAATTACTTTCTCTCATTTAGATGTTGTTTGTTTATTAAGAGGCTTTGAATTTGAATCTAATTCGCACATTTGAATTTAAATATTCGGTAGAAAAGTCTGAATCTGATTTCCATCTTAATTTGAATAAGTGGTTGAGAAATCTGAATCTAAATGAAATAAAACTGTTTGTTTTGGTAAAAATATCTAAATGTGTTAAACTATATTTTTTACAATTTAAATATAAAACGATTACATTAGCCAAAAAATTAATTTTATTAAATAAAAAAACCAAATTTTATAATATAGTCAATTTAAAGTTAAAAATATTTTAAACAAAACATGCAATCTCATGTTTATTCGACAAAAATAAACATGTCAGAGTTTGAATTGAATTTTTAAAATAATTAACTAAATGACTCGCGTTAGAATTGAAATGTATGAGTCCAAAATCGTAGCCTTCAGTTTGAATAATATATGAATTGACACATATCATCTTATACACTCTTTATCTAACAAAACATATGCAATGATTCTATGTAATACTTTTAATACAAAAGATAAAAGTGAAACAAGAAAAAAAAATCAAGAAATGCAAAAAAAACACTAAAATAAAAAATAATAGAAAAGTAAAAAATAAATAAAAACAAAAATAAAAGGTAAGAAAAGAGCACATTAAGAAGTGTTAAGACGTCTCATCCACATCTAGTTCAGTAAGAGATTTATGCCTCTTACTGCATCTTAATGATCAGAAAAAAATAAACGCTCTTAACACTACTTGCCTCTTACTGTCTCTGAATGACATGAAAAAAACAAACAGTCTTAATGACTCAAATGCCTAATCGCGTCTAAATTAGTCAGATTAAGATGATGATAAAAAGCATTTCTGAAAAAACAAACACCAACTTAAATTAATAAATAGTTTTCTTTTTCTGTGTCTTAAGATGATTGTCCTATTCTAAGAATAGTTGTAGAAATTAAAAGCTTTAACTTCAAACAAAGCCTTAATTAATTGCACGAAGCTTAACTGTCATTTTTACACAAAGTATGATTATTAAATAGCAAATTGCAAAAATGTATTTAATTATAGATCAATTTGAATTAAAGGTATTTAACGATTTTTTTAAAGTTTAAGGTACCAAATTTAATTTTGTGTATAATTTAAGATTTTCCTAATTTTTTTCATCTGAAATAAAAAAGTTATACCGGTTAAACTTATGACTCATATAACCTCTTTCAAAAAGTTAAAAAGTCTTACATTGCAACAAATAAATAAATACAATAACTGTTAATTGAGAAAATAAAAGTTGAATACCAACTAATTGGGCTAGGTCAGTTGGCCACCAATGATATTTTTGGGTATCTGAGTTCCCCACCAATCGAGGTTGTGAGTTCAAGCCTCGTTGAAGTCATGTGTGAAATATATTGTGAGATATGTGATATAGGTTGTAAAAAAAATTACCGTTAAAAAAAAATTGAATACCTTAAATTAAGCTTTTTGCTAGAATTCTAATAAATTTGCCGTTAAAAAAATAAAAAATAAAATTGTACTCCAAGTTTATTACATTATTATGCTATTTATCTCAATTAAACGTACGGTGCACCTTTTGTTTGAATTATTTTGGGACGGACTAGATGATGATTATATTTTAAAACTTTTTGGTACTAAATGTCTAAAATGTTGTGAAACAATAAAGAGAATGGAGAATTATATTTTTTTTGAACGGCGAAATTTTATTAAAACACAACTAGCAAGAAGCTAGAAAAAACATTACAACGAAATTAACGAAGGGTTTTTAAGCCAATCAACCCAACTAAAGCTAGCCTTACTCCTATACTTGCACCAATAAAAAGAACGATTAACAATCTCATCAAAAAGATTCGCCTTTAAAGGAAGACTTGTCTCGAACAAACTTTGATTCCGAAACTTCCACACTAGCCACCACATAATGTAACAAACGCCCTCCAGATTGTCTCTTCGTTTAGGATGCATCTTCAGGTTAGACAGCCAATCATACCAATCCTCATACGAAGAAAAATTCGAGTAGCGAACGTCCCACCAATGAGCGATCTTAAGGTATATCTCTCGCACCATAGTACATGAAAAGAAGATGTGGTTTTTTGTTTCAGCTTCATGAGTGCACGTCGGACAGCAAATATCAAGAATATCGAGACCTCTCTTAGAAAGATTGAAACGAGAAGGCAAATAATCAAACCTAACTTTCCAAGCCATAATGTTTATTTTTATCGGAACCTCTTTAACCCATCGAGTTTTAACCGAAGTCCCCTGTAACAAATGATCATCCAAGAGTCTTCTAGTAGAAGCCACAGAAAACTCTTCTGAACCATCGATAGACCAAGACCATCTGTCTTTGGCCGAAGATAAAAGCAAACCATCGAGAATCGCCTTTAATTCAGAAAATTGCATCGCCTCAGCCCCATCTCTCGGGTTTCTGCGCAAAGAAAATGTCAAATCGTCGTGAGCCATTTTCCTGGCCACTGTAATAGATTTGTCATCTTCGAGGGCAAATATTCTAGGAAAACTAGTACTAAATGAATGATCTCCTCTCCAAGTCTCCTCCCAAAAAGACGTATCTGAACCATTGCCAATTTTTTTCTTCATCAGACTAAGAATATCCAAATTCTTGTTTTTAAGATTATGCACCTCATTAACAATGTCAAGCCAGATTGAAGGATGAGACCTATTGACATGTTTTCTGAGCTTACCATCACTGCCATACATAGCTCTAATAAATTTGGACCATAACGAATTTCCATCATTTCGAAATCTCCACGTCCATTTGATCATCAAAGCTCGGTTTAACGCGAAATAGCTCGAAACACCTAGCCCCCCTTTTTCTTTAGAAGCTAACACGCGATTCCATTTAACCCAACACATTTTGTTCTCATGAGCCTCAGCCCCATTAAAAAAATGACTTCTAATAGCCTCCATTTTCTTTAAAACTTGAGAAGGGACTTTGAACAAGGACATATAGTAAATAGGCATAGAACCCAATACCGATTTAAGGAGAGTTAGTCTACCACCGATAGAAAGCGTCTTCATCTTCCACTTGGATAAACGAGCATAAAGACTGTCCACGACCTTGTCCCAAGAATTCACACGCGACATCAGACCACCAACTTTGATACCAAGATAGGAGAACGGACTTTTTAATGTCAAACACCCAATTTTATTTGCGGCTCTAGCAATTTTATCATTCTCAATAGCAATCCCCATTAATTTACTCTTATGCAAATTCATCCGAAGACCGGAAGCAAGATGAAAACACTTTAGAGCATTAACAATGATGTCTATATTGGCCTCACTCCATTGTCCCATAAAGATAACATCATCGGCATAAAAAAGATGAGATAATTGAAGAGACGAACCTATATTAACGCCTTTAAATAAGCCATCATTAACTACTCTTTGAAACGAGAGATGAAGACTTTCCATGATAAGAATGAAAAGGAACGGCGAAAGAGGATCTCCTTGTTTAAGGCCTTTATGAAATTGGAACTCACTAGTGGGACTACCATTCACGAGAACTGACCCTCTTGAAGAAT
>BQNB010102585.1:0-24210 GCA_026074375.1 Tanacetum coccineum | reverse complement strand
ACGGATGAGATAAGAGATCCAATGATTGAAGAATTGGATGGTGTTGATTAGAAGGAGCGTGGGCAAGAAGGCACACCTAAAAGCTTCATCAGCCATCTATAAATAGGCCTCACTTCTCACACACCAAGAGGAGTTTTTTTTAATAATTTTTAGTCTAGTTTAAATTAGTATTTTTCTTAAATGTAATTTTTTTTAAGTGATGTAACCAGTAACTTTTATTAATGAAATTTAGTTTAAATCATTCAATAAGCTCTCTTTTCTTGTTATTCAAAAGTTGATTTAATAAGCCAAATTGTCTCAATAAGCTAATAAGCTCATTTTAAGCTCTTTCAGTCTATAAGCTGAAATAGAGCTATTTTAATTCAGAATTAATCTTACTTAAACCTTAAATCAGTTTAGACTTACAATTATCATGAACCTTATTGGATATGAGCTTTTTGGAAGGGGATCTTAAATTGGAAGAGATCCCAGGGACTTATACCCTAGCTTATTAATAAGCTAGGGAGCTTGTAGCTGCCCTATTGGGAACCTTTTGTTTAGCTAAAGGTTCAAGTAAGTTTTCATTTACTTTTCATAATTTCATTTCTAGCTTAATTTTAGCTTAATAGTGTAGATCTGCTTATTAGTTTATTCTCTTTGCTTATTAGTGCTTATTTGAGTTTTATCTAGCTAAATCATCATAGTTGTTTATCTGTTTTTAACTTTCTTAGTTTGAATCATAGATTTTCATATAATTGTCTTAAAAACCTCTAAAAAACCAAAAATATAGTAAAATAGCTTAAGTCTTAGATTATTGCTTATCTAGTTGTTAATTCATGCTTATTAAGGTTGTTTTAATCTATTAGTTATCTGGTATTAAGCATTTGTTTAATAGATTTCGAATTTAGTAGCTTAATCATAACTGTCATAGTAGTAAAGGGGTGTTTGGCATAAGTGTGTTTGACCTCTAAAAGTCAACATTACTTGTGAAATTTGCTTGAGTCAGCTGAGTTTTCATTTAAGATTAGTTTTCATTTAGTTTTTATAAGTTAGAGTTCAAAATTTCAAAAGATATGGCTTATTATCTTTGTTTTTACACCAGGGCAGTTTTTGACTATCTTTTTGCTTGTGAAACTTTGATCCAAAGCCCTTAAGGCTTAGATTTTGCTTGCACCTTGTCTATACACTCTAGTAGAGTGTGTTTAAGTGCAGGGTTTCCCTTAAGAAACCTGCACTATAGTGTTGCACTTGTGCAAAGTGCACCAGTACTAACCAAGAGGTTAGTACTGCTGTTATAGTTTGTACTGCCACTTTTAGAATAGCTTTTAGTTAAGTTTAAGTAAGATTTAGGTGCTTAGATTCAAGCAATATTAAGTCTAGCTATAGCTTATTATAGATTTAATCTTAGTTAGTATTTTCTAGCTTACTTTCCTAGTTCAATTTAGCTGCCAATTGTACCAGCAGTACTTTCATAAGTTAGTACTGCTGATTTTCATTTCCCAATTTAAGCCATCAAAGTTAAGATTTAGTAGCTTATCTTTTAGTATTTTATAGTTGGGTAATAGCTTAATATAGATTTAGATTTATTGCTTATTAGTTTAGCTTAATTTGCTGCCAAAATTCACCAAAGTGCACCAGTACTAACTAACAAGTTAGTACTGCTGTAATAGTTAGTACTGCTACCTTTGGCTTAATTTTTAGTTAAGTAAGAATAGGATTTAGGATCTTAGATTCAAGTAGGTTAAGGTCTAGTTATAGCTTAATATAGAATAAGTCTTAAATCTTATTTTCTAGCTTATTTTCATAGCTTAATTTAGCTGTCAAAATCACAAAAATACTTAAAAAACCAAAAACAGTAGGATTAATATTTAAGTTTCTAAAATCTGAATTCTAGCTTAATGTAGTAGTTTTTATGGCTTAAATAGTTAGTTTATAAGTAGCTTAATTAGTTTTCAGAAGCTCATAGTCTAGATTTGCTTTTCGAGTTTTTTAGCTTAATTCGATTTTGTGCATTTTAGCTTAATTCCTGAGTTTGCTTAGTTCATGATCAATTTCAGTAGCTTAAAAGTAGTTTAAGCCTTTATTTCTTTTCATTTATAGATTAAGTATATTATAAGCTTTTTAGAACTTCTTTCCTTTTACATTTTGAGCTAATTTTGAGTCTTTTATAGCTTATTTTCTAAAACCAAGAGTTAAGGCCTCCTTTCTGAGGTCAGTTTAGAAATAAGCTCTTATTGAGCTTATTTGTTATTTTCAGCCCAAGTAGCTTTTATTAATTTTGTTCCTACTAGCTTCCTTTACAACTTTGCTCTTTCAAGTTTTTAATGATAAGCACTTTTAAAATTTAAGCTTATAATTAGATTTTAGTTGTAGTCGGGGTTGGTCCTCAGGGACCATTCTTGTAATTTTTCCGTTTTAGTTGTTTCTTAGTTAATACTTGCCCGTTAAATGTTTTAGCCCCGTTAGTCCTTAAGTCTTTTACACAGTTAGTCCCTAAGTTAGTTTTTAATTAGTTAATTTAGTTTTAATTAATAATTAGGGTTAGGTTTTAATTAGTTTAATTAAACTTTTATAAAAAGATAAAAATTAGGGTTTTTATTTTTAGAAACTTTCTGCACATTTTCTTTAATTAGTTTAATTTTTATAAAACTTTTAGGACTTTATTTCTAATAGTTTTATTATTTTTATAGTTTTTAATTAGTTTAAATTTTAGAAAAATGTTTTTTCTTTTTCCTAAAAAGTTTAATTGTTTTTAATTGCCCATTTTAATTGTTGATTAGATAATCAAATCATCCATTTGCTCATTCAAATCAGGATCCGAACTTAAACGTGGTTTCAATTTCACTAGTCGTTGGGGAAACGACCCGGGTGATCATACTTATCCGGTAATATACGTATTCTATATATATCTTTGTGAGTGGAATTGTCCAAGGGATACTTGGGGATTTCCTTAATTTCTCTATAAGTATATTGTTTTATATGTATATAAAACTATTATCAGTTTCCTTGTTATTATGTTGCAGAATATAGGAAATTTTTAGAATACGGAGATCACGAAATGAATGATGTCAAGGAATGATTGCGAATTTGTAAGGGAGTTGCTAATCACGTAAGATACAGATTTTGAAATGAATAGATGATGAAGGTAGTAATGAAGGTAATAAGGATAATGATTAAGGGATTGTTTGTACAAACGGATTAAAAGAAACTTGTTTGTACGTATGTTATATACTTAAGCCTACTTATTTATAATTAGTCACTTACAAAAAGAAGCGTCCAACTCCTTGTAACTGAGAATTTATAAATTCATAGTTCAGGGATTTATAATTTCCTTATTCAAATGAAGAAGCATTCTAATTCATTTCAATAAGATGATCATAAATCGTCTTACCTAAGCATAAAAACATGATATGGTAATAAATGATTACATAATATTGAGATGTTGATTGTACTGATGCCCATATAATTGAGGATGAAAATTTATGTTGCAAAGGTATGAGGAGAGTATTCATAGTTGAATATAATAGAATTAATGGAATTTGACAAATGATGACAGATTTTGATATCATTAGATAACAAGATGTAATGGAATCATCACTTTATTATTTCATGGATAACTTTACATACGAAACTCCAAAAGAGCTGATACTTATGTTACGTATATAGTAGGATTCTAGAATAATAAACAACAAGGATTGAAGCTTGATGATCGGGGTTTTCAGATTGAAGAAGATTCTGATGAACTTGAATATCCTCAAGAGTTGTTTTCAGCGGTTGATCTTTTGTTTTTGCAGTACTTGGTCCGGTGGCCTATCTTGTTGCAAACCTGACACTTGACACTGCAAGGTCCTGTGTGATGTAGTCTACATCTTTTGCACAAGGGACGATTCCCAATATACCCATTGGCGGCAGTATAAACTTTGAAGGTTTCTTGTCTTCTATTCTGCTGGTGGTGGTAATCATCGTTACGGTTGTAATTGTTGAGAGTTTGAAATGCTTTAAGCTGTTATAGTTAAAATTCATTTAGTTTTCATTTCTTTTAAGTCTGTCATATAAGTAGGAAAAGCTAGGTGAGAAACTAGCTTATTCTTCTTGATAAGCTGTAGCTTTTAGTTCTTAGATAGCTTTATTAGGTTAGTTTAAGTATAAGTAGATATAAAGTTTTAATAGATTTAGTGTTAAACTAGATTTTAAGTAAATTTTATTTTAGACAGTTAGACTTAAGGGGTGTTTGGGTCAACATGAAAAACGGGCCAAAATGGCTTTGTGTATGGGTTGGAGTCTCAAAATAGATTTAGCTTAGGTTTTTAAGCTCATTTAAGCTGTTCTTATAAGTTTTTTAGTTTCAAAATTGTTTTTCAAAGTTTTTTTAAACCATCTTCAAAACTGTGGTTTTTAAAAAAGGCTACAAGTGCTTATTGGGTTGAGCACTTGAGATCTTAAGCTTTAGTGTAAAAAAGGAGTGTTTTTGTGTGTTTAAAAAAGCTGTCACAAACCCTTTGGTCATTTGACTTTGATAAGTCAAAACTGTCAAAAAGGGTAAGTGTCAAATTTTGTATCTAAAAGCCCATTTTTCACTTTAAAAATTCAGCAGGATTAATAGTATTTTAGAAGCTAAAAATTGGAGCACAAGTCCATTTCATGGTATACTCAATCTGTTTTAACTTATCTTTTTAATTTAAGCTTATTTGACAGCTTTAAATAAGCTGTCAAATAAGCCCTTGTCTTTAGCACTTTATCTCCCCTGGTGCTAGGGGGTGATTTTCAAGCCCCTTTGTTTAGCTTTTCAGTGTACCCAAGCCTAAGCTCTTGGCTTATTTTAAAAGCCAATAAGCTGTTTTGTAAGTATCCTCGGTTTTAGGTTTTAAAAAGCACTTTTGATGGCTTATTTTTAAGCCAACTTTGTGCCCTTAGCTCAAGTTATACACCAACAGTACTAACTCTTTAGTTAGTACTGTTGTGAGTATTAAGCTCCCTTTTAGGCTTATTCAGCTTATTTAATAAGCTTATTTGACTCCTAGTTGCTTTTTAGGTTAGTCTAGTTAGTTTGTGAGCTTATTTGGCCTTTTTCTTAGTTTATTAGAGTGCCAACAGTTAAGCTTTTTGCCCTTTATAGCTTAGTTTTAGCTTTCTGTTATCATAAGCTCTTTAAGCTTATTCAGTTGTAGCTTTTCACCTTTTTAGTGCTTATCTAGGTTGATTAAGCCCCCTTTAGCTTATTTGTCTTAGTTTAGTTTAAATGTCCACAAAATGTGCCAAATGACTTAGCTTTTCTAGCTTTAAGCCAATATTAAGCATTCTGTCACTTTATAAGCTGATTTTAAGCTTATTTACAGCTTTTCGTAAAAAGCTGTAGTTGACAAAGTTGTTAAGCCCCACGAGCTTAACAACTTTGCTTCACAAAGTTTTTCCAAAAAAAAAGAGGGAAAGACAAGGGAACCGGGTGAGCAAGACTCGAACCCGGTACCCCTCGATACGATCCCCCTTTTATAACACACATACCGCTGCGCCCTTGGGTCTTTTTCGTTAAAGACTCAAGGGCTTTGGTATTTAAGGTGGTTTTGAGCTTATAAGCTTATAAGCTGCCAACAGCTTATTCCAGGCTTATTTTTAAGCAAATCTTTTAATTCTTATTTTTCGTAGGCTTATTGTAGTGTAAAGTATTTTTAGAAAAAATTTCATAATTTTTCGAAATCGTTTAGTATTTTTTACAATTTAATTTAGTTAAAAGTTTTAAAAATTCATAAAAAATACAAAAATTATCAAAAAAATATTTTTCTTTTTTAGGAAATTTTATTTTGTCATATAGTTTGTAGGAAAAATTTAAAAATTTTCGTAGGGTCAATTTTACAACTTTTCGTTTTTTAAAAAACGGGTCCGAGTTCGTTTTTTTGTGTTGACTCGTTTTTGGGTCAAACGAACTCCGTTTTCGGTCTAGTCTTTTTCATTCTTCGTTATTTGTCCCGTAGAGTAGTTTACAAGCAAAAATTTCTTCGTAGGGTTAATTTTGAAGATTTTAGGTTTTTCCCCCTTTGTTCGGGGCCCGTGCTCTCATTTTCTAGCTTAATTTCATAATTTTTAGGATTTTCTTAAACGTTTTAGTTTATTATTGTTTAATTTAACTTCCTTCACTCTCAAATCAATTCTCTCCTTCAAACTCAAATCTTCGACTGTATCGATTTTCCAGTCCAGCCTCGTTGGGGATAAACGACCCGGGAACATTCTATACTACTTCTCGGTTTTATTGATTCTGCTTTTAGACTATTCTTACTATATATATTATATATTTTATTATATTATATATATTTTAAGGTGTAGTTTGGCAGCGATCAGTGCTCTTGAAAGCAGTCTTGGAAAACCAATAAGAATGGATAATGTAACTGCCCAGGCTTGTCAAAATGGAAGAGGGAAAGCTGAGTTTGCTAGGGTCCTTGTTGAGTTTGATGTGAAAAAAGGCCTCAAGGAAGAAATTGATATTCAATACAAGAGTAGGGAGAATGTAGTGAAATGGACTAAAAAAGTAGATGTAGATTACCAATGGAAACTTGATATTTGTCCTAATTGTATGGTGTTTGGGCATAATGAGAAGAATTGTCACAAATTAGAGACAAATAACAAAGGGAAAGATTATAATGCTGATAACAGAAAGGGGTCTAATGGAAAGAAGATAGTGGAAGAAGAATTTGTTGAAGTAAGGAATAGAAAAGTGGGAAATATAAGGAGCAATAACAATTATGTTAAAAATCAACAGAAATGGGGTGTAAAACATTCTGAGAATCATGGAGGAAATAATACATATAGAAGGAAAGAAACTGAGAAAAAGATCAGCAGAATAGTTAAAATAAGTTGAATAATGGCAATGCTTATCAAGATAAAAATGAAAAGAACAACAAAAATTAGACTATTCAGGATGAAATTCTACCAGCAATAAAGAAATCTAAGAGCAAATATGTTGTCCTTAAAGAAGAAGAGTATAATGAAGAAAAGGAATTAAGACAATTGAAGGACAGAATGATTGTGGACCAATATCTCAATAAAAGAATGGAACCAACAAGTGCTGAAGCTCAAAACTGGTCTAAAGATATGATTAGTTATTTCAAATTAGAATGGTATGAGGTTAGTTTGAAAGACAAAGAAGGCCTACAGGAGAATATTAAAGATGCTATGGAAGGAGGGAATATGAGTGCTAAGATGTGCTCTGCTAATGAAGTTAGTGGAATGGAGTCTGTTGTTCTACATTGACAGTTGACTGGTATCATCTTTCCTATCTTTATGGATTTTAAAGTTGCTAGTTGGAATATTATGAGTATGAATCAATTGAAAAAACAAAAAGAGGTATTGAAACTAATAAGAGAAGAAAATATAAGTGTATGTGTTGTATTAGAGACTCATTTAAAGCCTGGAAAGCTAACTAAAGTTAGTAATAGATGCTTTAGTGGGTGGAACTGGGTCTCAAACTCTGTATATAGTCAAAATAGTTATAGAATTTTAGTAGGGTGGAATAGAAATGTTGTAGACCTAATGGTTCTAAACATGTCTAGGCAAACAGTGTTCTGTCTTATTAAAACTGTGAAAAAGAAGATTAAGTGTTATTGCAGTTTCATATATACTGCAAATTGTGGAATTGAAAGAAGAATTCTATGGGATGAGTTGAGAACTGCCTATAGTGTAGTATGTGATAAGCCATGGATAATGGGTGACTTTAATGTTACTATGAAAGTTGAAGAACATTCTTCTGGTGGCTCTCAAGTAACTAGTGAGATGCAAGATCTGATAGACTGTGCTAATGAGATTAAAATAGAGGATGTAAATAGCACTGGTTTATTCTTCACATGGATTAAATCTCCATTAAAACTAGAAACACGTATTATGAAGAAATTGGACAGAATTTTGGTTAATGAAAGCTTTATGAACTCATTGAAGGAGGAATTTGGGCATTTTATGCCATTCTTGACATCTGATCATAGTACTGTTGTTCTGACCATCCCTAAAAGCCTTACAAAGAAAAGAAGATCATTTAGGTTTTCTAATTACACTATAGACAAGGATGAGTTTTTACCTATAATGGAAAAGGAATGGAGGCAAGATATTGCTGGTCATACCATGTACAAAGTTGTTAAAAAGTTGAAAGCCCTTAAACATCCTATGAGAAAGTTAAGTTGGAAAAATGGTGATTTGTCTGAAAGAGTGGAAATATGTAAAGATAGATTGAAAACTGCTTAGGAAGACATGGTTCAGAACCATCATGTTGAAAGTATTAAAGCTAAGGAAGCTGAGTGTTTGGCTGATTAATTAGCTGCATTAAATAATGAAGAAAAATTCTTCTTTTAGAAAGCAAAAGTTGAATGGATAAGTAATGGTGATAGAAATACAAAATACTTTCATAAGGTGATTGCAAGTAAAAGGAACATCAATAGAATTATGAGTGTATGTAATGAAAAAGGTGAAAGATTTGAAGGAATGTTGGCTGCAGAACAATTTGTGAATCATTTTCAGAAATATTTAGGGCATAATGGGAAAGGAAGTGAGATTAATGCTCATAATCTGTTTTCTACCAAGCTATATGAGGAAGAAGCCCTGAAGACGGTGGCCAATGTAAATGATAAAGAGATCAAAGAGGCTTTATTTGATATTGGTGAAAATAGAGCTCCTGGTCCTGATGGGTATTCATCTGCATTTTTAAACACTCTTGGAGCATTATAGGGACGGATATATGTAAATCCATTAAGGAGTTCTTCAATACCGGAAAATTACTTGGAGATCTAAATGCCACCCTGATTACATTGATCCCTAAGATTCCTCAACCAAACAAAGTATCTGATTATAGACCTATAGCCTGCTGTAATGTGTTATATAAGTGTATAAGCAAGGTTATTACAAACAAGATTAAAGGTGGTCTGAATAAACTGGTAAATGTAATTTGTTCCTGGCAGGGTGATTCAAGACAATTTGATGATTACCCAAGAGCTTTTAAAAGGCTATAACTGCAAAAATAGGCCTAGCAGATGTTCTCTCAAGAAAGACATTGCAAAAGCATATGATATAGTTGACTAGGATTTTTTAAGAGATATTATTGTTAATTTTAGATTCCATGGAAAGATGGTGAATTGGATAATGACATGTGTTACATCAGCTGCTTTTACCATTGGTATAAATGGAGAAAGATTTGGATATTTTAAAAGTGGTAGGGGATTAAGGCAAGGAGACCTAGTATCTCATTACCTTTTCAATTTTATTATGGAAGTCTTCTCATTAATGTTAGCCAGGAAAGTTAAAGAAAACAAAAAATTCAAGTTACGCACACCACAAGGCTTGCAAAGAAATGTAGTTAACTCATTTGTCATTTGCAGATGATTTGTTGGTCTTATGTCATGGGGATGAGATTTCAGTTAAAGTTATCAAGGATGCTTTGATGGAATTCAGTGAATGCTCAGGATTAAAACCTAATATGGAGAAAAGTGTGGTGTTTTTTGGAAGTGTGAATGAGGGAACTAGACAGAAAATCCTTGATATTTTACCTTTTAAAGTGGGTAAACTTCCAGTAAAATATCTGGGCATTCCTCTTCTTGCTAAGAAATTAGGAATTAATGACTGTCAGCAGTTAGTGGATAAAGTGAAAAACAAAATCCAGGATTAGAAGAATAGGTTTCTCTCATATGCTGGAAAGTTACAACTAATTGCAGTTGTCCTATCAACAATGCAAACATATTGGGCTTTTGTGCTTCATATTCCCAAGACCGTGGTTAATGATATTGATAGAATCCTTAAAAAAATTCTTTAGGGAAATGGGTCTAATAATAAAGGAAGGTCAAAAGTTGCTTGGAAGGAAGTCTGCAGGCTAAAAAATGAAGGTGGTATGGGTTTAAAACATTTAGGTGACTGGAATGAAGTGTTACTCACCAAGCAAATTTGTAAAATTATTGCTAAAAAGAGGGCTTATGTGTCAAATGGGTCAATTTGGTGAAATTAAAAGGAAAAAGCTTCTGGATGATTGATGAGGAAGCTGGTGATAGTGGTACATGGAAAGCTCTCTTTGAGTTAAGAAACAAGATCAGGCTAAATATTATCCATGTTATTGGTAATGGCAAAGATGTATCAAGAGTGATAATTAGAGTGATATGGGGCACTTGACTCAATTTGTGACATATAAAGATATTCATGATGCAAGGATCAATGAAGAATGCAGTGTTGCAGATATGATTGATGACAATAAATGGATATGGTCTGAACAATGGGTGAATAAATTTACTCAATTGAGAAATTTACATGTCCCTTTGTTAAACAATAAGAAGAGTGATGTTGTAAAATGGAGAAAATGTAATGGCCAGATGATAGAGTTCTCAGTAAGGAATGTTTGGTGGGATATGAAATTTACACAAAATAAAGTTCATTGGTGGAAAGTCATATGGTTCTCTCAATGAAACCCAAGGTGTGCTTTTATCCTTTGGTTGGTTGTTAAAGGTAAACTAGCAACACAAGATCATATAATGAAGTGGAATCAAAACCTATTGCTATGTCCTCTTTGTAGCAAATGTCATGATTCCCATGATCACCTCTTTTTCATGTGTGAATACTCATCTCAGATATGGAATGGAGTTAAATGGAAGATGAATATGAGAAGAATTCCTTGTAACTAGACTGACATTGTCAATAAGGTTGCAGATCTTTCATGTACAAATGCAATTAGAAGCATATTGAGAAGGATAATCCTGGCAACTACAGTGTACTCTATTTGGAAAGAAAGGAATTCTAGAATTTTTCTAACAGCAAGATGAATGCCAAAGTTCTGTTACAAAGTATTGAAGATCATATCAGACTGCAACTTCAGGGCTTGAGAGTTAAAGAGTCTAATCAAGTTAAGCTGGTTGCTGCATAATGGAATGTCAAAATGAATTACCAACACAATAGTGTCCATCTGGTGTGACTGTACTTATCTGAGCCTCTTAGTTTTTGGGACTGGCCTTGGGAGGAGTCCTTTTAAGCTAAGTTTGGGTTAATAAGAGGTCTAATTTAGATTAGATGTACCATAAGGTAAGGTTATCTATTGGGTATATTGGGCCTGGGTGTTTCAGTATAGGATGGGTGGATCAATCTTCTTGGTCCACTCTCTACATTAATATGGAGGTTTGGATGGATCATTTTGAGGGTGTGTGTTCCCTATATGGTGATGCATCCTTCTTGGTCTTTTTTGCATTTTCAGTGAGGTGAAGCTGTTGAAATGTTTAAAGGATTAATGGATTGGAAATGTAACCATTTTAGGTATAGCCCCTCATTATGTGTGAATGTGAGCTATATTTCTCTTGATGATGCCTGCTTAGTCCAATTTAAGTCATTGTGGTTGAAGGTTGAATGGCTTATGATTGTTCTAAGTTAGGAAATGTAGTCAAGGAAATATGGTTGGTGCTTTTAAGGTGAAAGTCAACTATTTGATGGTTACGATATCCATAAAGGGGTGTTTAGATTTAGTATCAGAATGAGTTTCACAAATTTAGAGAGTTAGTAAGCCAACCTTTATTTTACCGTTGTACTAGTATTTAAAACTTGTTATTTTGTCATAATTTACTATACTAGTATAGGAGACCCGATTTCTACATATTTAATTGAGGAAATTAAATAAATGGACGTATTTTAGAGGGTGTTTACGTAAAAGGATGTATTCAAACCGTATTTGACATTTTGGTCTTTTTGGTGCGCTGTCGACAAATTTTGCGCACCAAATTACTAACTAGCGCACCAAATTTTGTAAATATAAAGTATTGGAGCACCGTATTTAATTTCTAAACCAATGATATGTGGCCACGTCATATTGTGGTGCGCAAAAGATGTAAATAGCGCACCATAATATAAAATGATATATATAAGAAACTTTTGAGCACCATATTTAATTTCAAAACCAATGATATTTGGCCACGTCATATTGTGGTGCGCAAAAGAATTAAATAGCGCACCATAATATAATATAATATAATATACACAAGCTTTTGAGCACCATATTTAATGTCTAAACCAATGAGAAGTAGCTATGTATTATTCGGTGCGCAAAATATGTATATAGCGCACCATAATATGCCCAAGTCATATTTGGTGCGCAAATCCTACATTTTGCGGACCGAATATTTTCGGATTACGTTTCTTATCCATTTGGGATTTCTTTAAGATTTTCTTATCGACATTTTCTCTATAAATGAAAAAATATAGTGAGTCAGTCTTTCACATTTTAAATTAAATATGAGTTATTCAAGAGGAAAATTTTCGTTATGTCTTGTTAGAGAAGACGAAAATAGAAACGTTTTGTTGCCAAAAACGATTAGGTATGATACTCTAAAAGATTATGTGGGTCAAAAATTCAGTTTAGATGTTACGAGGGGGGTACGCTTATCATATCGTTATCCGGTGAACAACAAGGTTTACGATATCACTGACGATGACGAGTTAAGGTTTTTAATCAATTTTATAACTTCGACAAGTCAAGATCACATGGAATTGTTTGTAAATCAGGATCGTCAAGCATCACAGGTAAATCTTACAAATTTTGAATATATGCAAAATATTAATACTTCACATACTATGCATAATTCTCAGTATCCACCAAATACACAACTGTCTGAAAATGTCCAGTATCAGAATAGTCAATATCAACAAAATTCGTTTCCTAATCAAAATACTCAATATCAAGATAATTCGTTCCCTAATCATACTCAATATCAACAAGATCCGTTTCCTTATCATAATTCTCCATTTTTTCAAAGCCTACGACCTTCTGGGAATTACCATGTTTCAAGCAATGCCCAGTATACTCAAAATATTCAATGTTCTCAATATATTGAATATCTTGTAAATGAAAAAAACACAAATCTTAACATTGGTAGTTCCCAGAACAATAATAAGCATGTTGATGATGATGAGGATGACGATGATGACCAAGAAGGGGGTGGTGATGATGAACAAGAAAAAATAGGATATAATTCTGATATTGACGGTGATGATTTTGATGAATTTGTTGATGAAGAGGGTGAGGGGTTTGAAATGAACTGGGAAAAAAATACTTTCAAATACATGCCTGACCCAACTTTGGATTTTCCAAATGTTGAACCCAAACAAAACTTCACAAAAAGAAACGATTCAGCAAAACTTGTTTTCCTGCACCAACGGCCAACAAAGAAAAAATGTATTGAAAGTATTGGTAAGAAGGCTATATTAGACGGTTACCAATACAAACCCAAAAAGACAAATGCCATAACATATAATGTCGTATGTGTTGACCCTAAATGTCAATGGTCAATAAACTGTGGGGCATGTCTGGATGGGAAGGGTTTTCAGGTAAAAAAGTTTAAGGATTTAATGGTTATTAATGATTTGATGCACAAAACTTAGAAATAGCGCACCAAATTGTTTAAATTGATAAAAGAGTGTAAATTAAGTATGAATTTGGAAATGAGTTATGTATTGGGAATGTATTTGTAATTGATTTTATTTAATTTCAGTTACACGTATGTCACATATGCCACATGGATATTCTAATATCGATCTTCAAACTACACATTTATCATGTAGTTTATTATTAAAATACCCTCATCTACATCTTCTTATGAATTCACCCCACTCATTCACAACTGTAACCACGCTTCTCGTTTATCAAACAAACTCAAATCATTTTACTTCTCATCAACACAAATATATACCTAATTTCTCCCTTGAGTTCTCAATCTCAAATCTTAACAGTAGAAACACAAGCATAAATCCATTTTCTTTCTTTTTCTTGAAACACAAAACGCATGCTTATAGTCTTCTTTTTACCAAACCACAAATTCCTATCTTAAATTTTGTTTATCCTTCTATCTCAACAAATTAAGCGCACCGTTTTTACTTTGTTTCTTTTTCAAACAACACCTATGTTGCACGGGGACGGATACGGAATTGGGGACGAGAACGGAAACGGGTACTTGAAAACGGCAATATCCCATAATTCAAGAAACATGTACGGCTAGAAATGTTTGTGTATATTATATAATTTATATTTATTAATAAAATAGTTTTTTTAGAACGGCACCACACTTGAAATCCGACCCCCCGAGTTAAACCATCCAAACGGGCAGGCCCCGAGACCCGAACCACTAGGAGAGACCCGCGAAGGGAAACCCCTAAAACTCACGGCTTCGCACTAGGAGGGAAATCCAAATTTTTATCTCTTGCGAGATTCGAACCCATGACCCCCAAGCTCCAGAAGGAGCCCAATTGACCAACTACGCTAAGGCAATTGGTTATTAATAAAATAGTTAAACATCAAACATTCAACATCAAATTGTTATCACCAACATGTCACTAATTAAAGTAGATGCAAAAGATTTGTTGTTATCCCACTAGTTTAATCCATTACACAACAATAATCTATACCAATATGCTAGAAATAAAAAATCTTAGAGAGAGAAAGTAGAGAGAGAAACAAGAAAGGAAGATTAGCTTAGAGAGAGTTTGGAAGATTACAAATGAAATGAAATGTAACCAACACCCTTCACCAAGTGTGGTGAAGGGATATTTATACCCTAGCCTTCTAGTTGGCTCATGGGCTTTCTTAACGGGCCGGGCTTGGCTAAACTTGGGCTTTCACCCTTAACATGGACAACATTAGATTACAAACCAAGCCCGATGATACCCGACTAGCCTATTACATAACAAGACCTATTTGACTTAATGAGACCGATAACATTCTTGTTTGACTTAATATAATTAAGGCTAACAATCTCCCCCAATGTTGAGGTCTCTTTCTTCAAACTTCTCTGTATCACCGATGACATTGAAGATATGACGTTTAACGTTTATGCTTTGCCTTGTTATGGTCTTGTCTTGTTTGTAATGGCTTTGTTCATTCATGCTTTGTGATCTTGATTTTGAGCCTTTATCTTTTTGACTTTGAGTTCTTGAGATCGTTATCTTGCATCATCTCCTTGACTTGAATCATCTTGATTTGACTTCCTTGATCAACTTGTGCTCTTGACCAACATGCTCATACTTGTTACATTCTTGTTTGACATATGTGATTATAAGTCTAACAATCTCCCCAATTGATGATTCTTTATTTGACTTTGAGGCTCTTTGATGGTGGGGAAGATTAGAATCAACTATCTTGACGTTGAATGATTGACTTTGAAAGCTTGAGTATGAGCATGTGGTTTATGAATCCGACTTCGCTGGAATGAGGCTGCAACACCGTCGTCTAAACCTGAAATAAGACAGTTAGCAATAAAAGATGAATATGGCTTTGTCATTCATCTTGACGCGTCTTCTGACCCACATGCTCAAACCATTCTTGAAAAGCTTAATGTTGCATCTTTCCTTGAAATTCCTTTTAACTTAACACTTTGACACTCTAGAAAGATGTGGTGGTATCAAGTAGCGGAAGTGTTGAAACATATACTTGAGCTTTCATGATTGACTTTTATGTTTTGTCGGTCGGGGTATGAGCAATGTGGTTATGAATCTTGTGAGTCCAGCTGGAATCAGGAACCTCCACCACCATTTTACATAGCCTGCATAAAACATTTAGCAATAAAGCAGGGTGGAACGAATATGCTTTGTCAGTGGCCCAGGTTTGGTTTGGAGAAACCTTCGAATCCGTGAGGATTGACATGTATACAGATAGATTCAATTTAAGAAGAATCTTCTTGACAGGATTTCCAGCTAAAGTATTGAATCTTTCTAACACATAAGTATTAGATTCATCGTACTCAGCATGTTCTCATTATCGGAACGTCTCAAAGCAGACAGCACGATAAGAGTGAACCAGTGAGTTACTATCTCACCGATTGATATAGAAAATTGATTTGAAAATCAATCGGTGTATCACTTACAAAATTGTTTTTGTGACACACCGAGAGTGTTTATCATTTCAAAAATTCATTAACAACCGTTGATCCATTTCCTGGAACAAGTTTGATTCTTATAGAATCGCACCATCGTTTCTTTCCAGTTGTCACAAGTTTGATTCATAAAGAATCGCACAAGTTACCTACCATGAGCTTGTTTGATGTTGACTCAAGCAGGATTTCCATCTTCATTGTGAATAAATTCACTCTGATGTTCTGGCAAAATCACAAGGATAATGCGAAGGACTCTTAAATGTATCTTGTAATTCACATTGTGTGACTTAGCAAGAAGAATTTGGCAAGTGTCCTAATGAGATTTATGGATGATCTCTTTTGGCTCTAGACTCAATAGTGCACTTTGATTTTAGTGATCGGAGGCTGGAGCTGAGTGCCACCTTTTCAATATCAACTAACTCGGAGTGAGAAAGTCAATAGAAATGAGTGTATCTCCGTGAGTTTTGAAACAAAGTCTTTCTGACTTTGAGTAGCTGGGAGGGGTTGTGCATAGCGTCACTGGGTCCATGACTGTCTTCAATGTCAGACAACACTGAGTGTTTCTGACAGCATATGTATTGACCCGGTTTCTGCCTAAGTGTATGGAGGGCTTCTTTATTTTCACCCTTTATCCTTACTTTTCTTTTTCATTCTTCAACCCCTTCAATGCTTACCGAGACTTCATGACTAACACCTTGTTGGGTTTGTTCCAGTGTTAGCTCCATCTCAGTCGGCATTATTCCCTTTTCTCACTTTTTCTCCTTTTTAATCATACCTAAGGACTTCTACACTAACTAGTGGATATCCCTGGGTAGATCCCTCCGGTTCTGGCTGGATCATGGGATCTGAAAACCTAAGCCTAACCGCCTTATAACTTCATAAATTTAAGAACGATAGTCTTTTGGGTATTTCATCACAATCCTTCCAAAATCATTGAAAATTTCAATCAAAGTGTTTGATATAAATATCAAAACATTTACACTTTGAGAGTTTTCATCATCACTAAAAGCTCCCCCTTAACATGTGCATCGTTATCGTAGTACATGCTAGGTATGGAGTGCGTTGAGTCTATTTTATTTGATCACTTCTGTCAATATTTATTAAGTCCGGGTTAATCACATTTTCTCCCCTTATCCAAAATGTTAATCCCTTGATATTTTGGATATTAATTGATTAACCGTTCGGGGACAAAATGAGACATGATAGCAGAGTGGAACATGTTATTGCTCCCCCTCAATTTTTGAGGGATTATAAGATGATGCCGAGAACAAGTATTAGGAAAGTTTTGAATATACTGAGAAATCTTGAAAAATTTGTAACTCGAGCATATCTTATAAGTCACCAATATGTCTACATAATTAATGTAATATTCACAAGATAAGTGTGTTTTACGAGGATAGACCTTTTTTAAGGTGAGAACATCATATATAAATCAAATGGCCTTTTGTATAACCGTAGTCCCCCCGTATGGTCGTACCACCGGACAAATTTCTCCAAACTCCTCATAATCCTCCTTGTCTTTAGCCGTCATGTCAATCGCCTGATCATGGCTCCTCACAGGCTTTGCCTTGTCACGTTGGCTACAAAAGGTCTCTGGCAAGTACTCATTCTTATTCCCTTGAAGGCGATCATAAGAACAGTCCCGAACGTCATCTAAGGTACCATCGCTGAACTTGTGGAGTTCGTCAATGCGCATCAATCGGTTCTTCTTGTCTTTATTCTCGTAGATGAATCCTCTTGGGTCGGAGTATGGAGTATAAGCGTCTTGTCTTCTCAGATTTGATCTGTACGTGTCGGGCTTGGTGAGATTAAGTTTCCTTCTGATAACTTTCAACACCCAGTTTGAAATCATCCCACACGTCGCTGGATGACATACCTCTTCATGTAAACATCCGAAAGGAGACATTCAAGATCAATACAGTTTCTGTCAACGCTTAGATTAGTCACTTTTCCCTTGCACAAAAGAAGCAGCATATCTTCAATGACTTGGAACCTAGTCTTGTAAGTCGCCTTCTTTGAACTGTAGAGAGCAATCATCATCCCTTCGTACTGTAAAAAACCAACAAGAGCTTATAAATCATGCATTCGACAATTTCAACCTATTGTACAGTGCCGCAATTATGCCGTCTTTTTTGAATAGACATTCCCGAGCTGATTCCCTTAAGGTTGCAATGCATAGAACTGTCGCGCTTCTACCCAATGCGAGATACGCCAGAGGGCGAATTTGTCGTATTTGACGACCGTTTACTCCACATCCGAGTTAGGCACTATCTTCTATCCATTTTGATATGTCCGTAATCTGCAGCCTTAGTCTTCGTTACAGAAGTAGAGTACTTTCGGCTTGACACACCACCACGTAGATATTCCAGGTCGTTGTTGATGAAGTGATGAAATGGTATAACACGACGACCCTGAGAATTTGGAACTAACGGTAGTGGGCTGTCGCAGATCATAGCGGATATAGATGACCTCAGGTTGATCCAGTCTATTTCACGGTTGAGGCATTTGTAGACTACCTCACAAAAATTTTCCCATCAGTCAAACTCTGCAATGCCTTTTCATCAGCTCAAATGTTGGACCAGCTAGCATTCAGTGTTAGAGTTTGAATTTAGCCGTTTAGCACAAAGCGGAGAAGTCAACTGTAAACGGTTAGTTCATCAAACGACTCTCGAGGGTCCTGTTTGTGCCAGACTGCTTAACCCAAGGTTGGACATTTCAATGAACGTCAGGAACCAGACTATTCCATGCATGATCAGGAGAAGGTAGTCTCGTAGGTTTTTGAAACCAATCAGGAAGATGTTGGACCTCTTCTTCTGCTTGTTCATCTTGGACACCTGTTTCAAACTCCTGGTCTGCAGGTCTTTCAGAGACATCAGTATCGGTAGTCTGTCCTGCTGTCTTGGTTGTCGTTTCACTTGCGCACTGGTAGAAAACGGGTTCCTTTCCTGACCGTCTTCTTTTGGACCCCCGGTCTGTTCCAGCGGAGGGTTCTTCATCATCATCTGCCCCATCTCTAGGTCTTTTAATTGTGACTGTATCGCCATATGTATCTAACAAGATCTTGTCAGCTTCATACGCCTCAACTAAGTCCTTATAGAGCTGTCTCTGAATGTCTGACCTGTTGATAGAATTGTTAGTTTCCATCTTGTCAATTAGGATCTTTTTCAGCTCTAATTCTGAGAGATTTGCAGCTACAGCATGAGATGAGTTGGCTTCCTTTGATGATCGCACCAGAACCTCAGACTCGAGTCGATCGTTTACGAACTTCTCAACTTTAGGAATAATTTTGGAGACTTCCTTTTTGACATGTTCCTTGATGATTTTCTTCATTCCGTCATCAATTGTCTCAAGGAATTGTTGATTTGCAGTAGAAGACTCTTCTCGAATTCTGTCATACTTCAGTTGAACTGCAACGTCCACTGCTTCCTGCATTTTATGCGCCAGATACTGGTCAACGGTGCTAGGAATAGAGGATAGCGCTTCAGCATATTGATTGGTTTGCTTGAGTTCGGAGAAGTTGTCTTCTAGTGCTTTCAGTCTATGATCAAATCCAAACAACGAGGCAAAGTTTGGAAGAAATTGTAGTAGGACTTGTAGTAGTTGCCGGAGTCCATATATTGGTTGTTGTTGTGGTTGAATGATGATAGGATGTGGTGTTGGAGGGCGATTGATATTAGTATCAATGAAAGAAGTGGCTTCTGTATTTTGTCGAAAAATATCATCAACACCAGTATCTTGGTTTGGATTCAGCATGTTGGAGACGAATCCAGAAGATACAGACGAACTCTGTTGTTGACCATCAGGATTAACCGGAGTTAGGGTCACATGAGTGTCTTCAATCTGCATTACTTTATCTACACTTCCATCAAGAACGGTATTGGTATCTTTAGACTGCCTCATTTCCTTGTCTGTTCATCAAAGCATCTTTATCCGACATTGCGCCCTGCAACATCAGCTCCTCACATCGTTGTCATATCTTCCTCATCAGATGATGAAATACTAAAATCATCTTCTCTTCAGTATCCTCTCATGTATTATTTCACATCATGCTCATGAGCTTTGGATGTACAAAATCATCACCATCCTTAATCTGATTTCAGTTTCAATTCTTCATCATCTACATCATCACTTATCTTATCATCGTCATTTGCATCACATCTTCCTTGATCATTCTCCATCATCGGTATGGTCATCACATCATCTTCCTTCTTCCTGAGTAGTCTTATGAACGTCATGTTCTCTGCATCGTCATCATCCTATCTTGCTCACCATCTTGATCATCGAATTGATTCCAGATATATCATCCTCTCAGTCAATAATCAGGAGCAATCTCGAGAACCCCTGTTTAACACCAGTTCCTTCATCTGCTCCAGACTACCTAGCATGAGAGCTATTGCTTTCTTGACGCTTCTTTTTATGGCTATATTTTGAGTTGCTGTCTACCTCTGTCCTCATCTGACTCAGGATTTCTTCCCCTCCAGCTCGTCTAGTCTATTTGTTTTCCTGTTCCAGACTTACTTTTCCTTGGGGGCAGTGGAGGCTTCCGTTTAGGGATGCATCTGTATTAGCTTCTTCATGCTTCCTTTTGTCTTAGAGGAATTGTTCCTGAGCCATAGCATAATACTCTTTGATAGATTCGAGTTGGCTGGATGACCCTCGTTGGTTAATGACACCGGCAAGATAGCCCAGTACTACTGAGTGGCTTCATTCCTAATATAACATTGATTGTGGTAACATGGATCAACACTGGCGTAGTGCCAATTGCGACCTTAGTTTCTTCTCGGAATCGAAGGATCTTTTTCCATCACATAGTTGACGACTATTTTGGTGAACCGAGGATAGTACATCGCACTGCCCTTCTTCATACTTTTGTTCTCAATCTTGAAAATGAAGTCTTCCCACAGAAGATATGCATAATCAACGCTCTTCTTGTTGTACATACCCCACAAGATTTGAGCCTGAGAGAGACGAAGACTGTCATATGATGGAGTTCCGCAGAGACATTTGTTGATTACAGCAGCAAATGATCTCCAAGGTTGATGCAGTTTATTGACATTCATGTCAGTGAGCTTCCTTATATCTCCGGTGTCCAAGACTAGCTAGAAAGATGAGGATCTCCTTCTCAAGGGGTGGGTCTACAAACTTCTTATTTCCGACTCTAGGGCAAATTTGAAGAATGTCCCTGAATTGCTCAAGACCGATGATGTGCTTCTTGTTATTCATCTTGAATCGGACCGATCGATTGTGAACATAAGCAGAAGCCCAGAATTCCTGCATATAGATCTCTGGAGCATCAGCAGTAACTTGGAAAGCCTTGTAGAACGGAGTGAGCTTTAGCACATCATAGACTACTTGAAGGGTTGCTTCCTTTGATGTGACATCCGAACTTAAGCGAAGATTGCATTTTCCAATCCTAAGTCGGTCAGCAGGAGCCACCAATGCATCATCCAAAGCAATCTGATCCGCTATTGAGAGTGCCATGAGTCTGTTTAAGAAAGAGTGAGTGCAGTTTATAAGAAAACACAACCATGCATTCATGAGAACCTTTATGACTTTTAGCACTTTTGAAGATCAATCTACTTAGATAGACACTTAGCGTGTAAGACAAAGGCACCTATCCTAACAATTAAGTCGAATATAGTTAACCTTGTTTTTGTCAAGCTTTTACAGTCTATTTTAACCTAAGAGATTTGTTGAATTTTAATCTTAGTTAGAAAAAAAATTTGATCTTAAGTGTGTTATGTCAAAAATTGGTCAAGTGTTGATAACTCTACTCGTTCGGTCCTCAAAGAGTAACACTCGTTCGGTCCTTGGAATATGTGCTTGTTCGATCCTTATTGTGAAACACTCGTTCGATCTAGTCAAGTGGACTCTCGTTCGATCACTTTTAAAATCATTCGTTCGATCATGTGTAAGCACCACTCGTTCGATCTAGTCTAAAGAACACTCGTTCGATCATCACATAAAAACACTCGTTCGATCATTTCAAAAACAGCACTCGTTCGACCCCCTTTTAAAAATCGCTCGTTCGATCCTTTTAAGGAGTCACTCGTTCGATCAACACATATAAACGCACTCGTTCGATCAATACATATGGTCACTCGTTCGATCAACACATAAAAGCACTCGTTCGATCAACACATATAAACGCACTCGTTCGATCAATACATATGGTCACTCGTTCGATCAACACATAAAAACGCACTCGTTCGATCAACCCATATAAACACTCGTTCGATCATTTCAAAACAACACTCGTTCGATCCCTTTTTAAAAGTTTCTCGTTCGATTATTTTCAAAACAACACTCGTTCGATCATTTCAAAACAACACTCGTTCGATCCCCTTTTAAAAAATTTCTCGTTCGATCATTTCATCACAACACATGTTCGATCAACACAGCCAATCATTCGATCGATTCATATGTTTTATATTTGATCGATGTCTAACCTTTGTGCCCTATCGACTTTTTAACTCTTAACTAGCATATTCATTAAGTCATAACGATCTTATACTCAAACATATCAAGTTGTTTTATTATTTCGCATTTTACACAATATTTTCGAACACAAAACTAGCAAGAACACATTTAAAATACCACAAATGATCAAGCTATGCTATCCTAAACATATATTATTCCTAAAACTACAAAAGCCCTCTAATAATTACACGTTTTCACCATTGTTTGATTTGACGAACCCTAATTTTGTAATTAGGGCTGTTATGATCAATAATGCCGAAAACCCACAATTCTTTTAGGGATTCAAGTTGATTAGGGGATGAAGATCGAGGTAAAATTTATACCTTAGATTTGGAATGGAATGATTAAGCTCGATGTAAGTTGTTCGATTGTGATGTGTTCGTGTGTGTGTTTTGAGTGTGAAAGTGAATGAGTGAACAGTGAAGTGTATGAAATGGGACGGGTTGTGTTTGATGATGTGAAAAAATGAATTTCATTTTAGACATATTTGGCCCCCTATGTTTACACAACTTATAAATTTTGCACATTAAGTTTTATAAGGAATACTCAAGATAAACAGCTAGCACACATAGTCCTAAATGTTTTATCTCTCATACCTATAGACCTAATTTTTGCAAACTGCACCCTAAAGGCATAAGCAATTAACACATAAGGCACAAATAATCGTTTAAATTCTTTTTCCCTTTTGAAAGCTCATTTGATCATGACGAAGAAATTTGACATTCTCTCCCCCTCAAACAATGTCCCGTTTTCTATTTAAAGAGCTGTAGACATTGTTTGAGTCATATGCATCCAGATCATCGGCTTGATAAGCAGCATTGTGAGTGATGACTGTCTGAGAGTTTTGAACATCAGGTAGTCCTGGATCTGCCAAGAATGCTATCTCTTCCTCTGTTAAAGCTTGTCCACCTGCTTGAGCTTGAACCAACAACACTTTATCGTTGAACCATGTCTCATCCCTTTTCCGCTTAGGCTTAGTGCACTGTTTTGCAATATGACCCTCCCCTTTGCAATTGTAACATATAACAGTCCGTTGGAAGTGACCGACACTTTTCGTGTTTCCAACACTCTGCAACATAACACACAACATCAAGGACTGAAATGGCCAAATCCAATAACTTTTATCACCACTTGGACTTACCATGCTATATAACATATAACAATGAGGGACCAATGTTGCCAAACCCACAAACCTTTCACCCTGTTAAACCCAAAACAAAATTTCCCGCCCAATTCCCCAGTCACTATTCAACCATCTCTTTCACCTCTTTTTCTCTGCAAATTGACAAACCAAAGTCACACCCCATCAGCCCCACACCACAAGCTTCTAATTGCCACCTTGGCAATCCCCTTTGTTTTCATTGGTTGAAGGAAAATTACAAAAAATGAAGGGTTATGATCGTTTGGATTGGGCACCAAGAAATTTCAATGGCTATGATCAACTTTGGGACTTCTCTCACACAACAAACACAGCTTCAAGCTTACTCAGTAAAGAAGCACATTTGAAGACAATGTATGAAGACCTTTGGTATAAATATAGGACCCTTGTAGTTTAGTTTCCTTTGTCGAATTTTTGTTAAGTCCAATCTTGTATTAACAAAATTAGTCCAATTTTAATACTGCAATTTACTTTTCATTGTCATTTAAATTCTTGCATTGTAATTTTCTTAAGTTAATGAAATTTTAAGTTTTCTTTAAATTATTGTCATTTACTTTTATTGTCTTTTAAATATTGTCCTTAAGCTCTTAATATAAGTTTTTGAGTCATTAAAAACTCATATAAAAGCTTGTTTTTGTTTATGTCTAAAAAAATCAAAAAATCACAAAAATATCAAAAATCTGTCAAGAGCATGGAGCATGGTAAATTGTGGATGGCCATGGTTTAGAGCTTCAT
>BQNB010102583.1:0-24211 GCA_026074375.1 Tanacetum coccineum | reverse complement strand
GTTAGTTTTGAAGCCTAGAGATGGTAGCGGTAGGGGTAAAAAAGTGACAATGAACGCGTATTACAAGTATCAGTTGCACCCATGAGTTAAAGGATTTGGTCTTATTTTCAGAAATCATATTGATCCAAAGTACATTACATGAACTGACTGTGAATCATATATACGAGTCTACGTAACATCTTTATGAACTTAGAGTAATCGTAATCATTGTTTTATACACACATGAATATCTACGTTGCCTTGAATAAAGTGGTAATACATACTTTGAATAATGGTGGTCCAACCATACATAACTTTTGTGACTATTTGGGGATTGAAATAATCATGCATATTTTACAACTCTTTGAATTGCAACACTCATACATATGTTTTTGTTACTATTTGGGGATTTAAATGGTCATGCATACTTTACAACTCTTTGATTTACAACACTCATACATAACGTTTTTTTGACTATTTGGGGATTGAAATACTCATGCATACTTTACAACTCTTTGATTTACAACACTCATACATAACTTTTTTGTGACTATTTGGGGATTGAAATAGTCATGCATACTTTACAACTCTTTGATTTATAACATTCATACATACATGTTGGGGAACATACAAGGATTGAAACAGTCATATATATTTTATGAAACTTTGGTTCAACATTTATACATAAATAAACCTATGAACTCACCAACTTTATGTTGACACTTTTAAGCATGTTTTTCTCAGGTGAATTAGATGCTTGGCTTATGTGATGTGCATTAGAGTCTAAATAATTCAAGATTTCCTTTCTAACGACACAGTTATAGGTTGTTCTCTTATGACTTGTGCAATGGTATTATGAAGTAACGCTCTCGGAAACATATTCCGCTACGACCTATTTTTTAGGGTGTTACATCTCTAGTGACGGCGTCGTAGATTTTGTGACGGCGTCAGAACGTAGTCGCCTTAAAGTGGATCTAGAACCATCGACGTGGCGACGCCGTCATGGCTTCAAAGCGACGCCGTCGCGTCGTTTTTCCTATATATACAAAACTGGTTTTAGGGTTTTGGGTGTATAACTTAGTATAACTTTTGGGAGATGAACCCTATTCATTCTAGCAGCTTTTAGGTCGTCTTTAGGGCCTCAAAACCCTATTTTAACTACCTTTAATCCATGTTTTAATCAAGTAAGATTGTTTATCTTTAATCATACAATATGTCTATGTGTTGTTTGATTGATTTATGTTCTTGCTTTCTTTATAACATGCTAGGCTAAACCCTCCCTTGTATTTACTTATGATTGTATGAAACTTAGATTGTAGATCCTTTTAATGTTGCTTCTTGTGATGGATTGCACGTTAGGCTTTAGAAAACTAGCCATAAGATATTAAATTGGCATAGACGTCTAGGGAAACGCGAGTGTGTAGAAAGGATACCATTGGTAACAGTCTTCATACTACCTTACTTGTGCGTTGCCTTAACAGAATATTAAATAGACGACGGGTTCGTGTAATTCGTTCATGACTTAGAAAATACTTACACAGATCATCACAAGTGTGACAAACCAACATGATTAGGAGAAGCAATCTATAGAGTAGTAAATGATTAAGTAAACAAATCTTTTTATTATAAAGTTATCACCAGTAGATTAGATTATATTTGGTTTTAATTAGTTAAACACGTCAACCTCTCAAACCATGATTTTACCTGCTTTCTATAAAAAAAATACAAAAAGAATCTTCTCTTAACCCCGTAGACCTCTGTTAAATCTTGATCGAGTCTTCCCAACCTATTCCCCTAGAGAATGATAACAACCCCCGAGTCTTACCTATACTACACTACAACGATTAGGTGCACTGCCTAAGGAGTTGTAAAACTTCTTGTTGAAGTCTAACGACAACCGCATCAAGTTTTTGGCGTCGCTGCATGGGGAATAGTTAGGTTTCGGCCATTGTTTAACTTAGGTCTACTCGCTTGAATCCTTTCAAGTGAGATTTTATTTTCGTTATATTAGCTTTCTTGTAGTCTATCTTTTCTTTGTGCTATTCGTTTCGTAAATCATTCTCGTCAACCACCATGGGAGACGCGAATCCTATCCGTACTCTTAGAGATTACTCCAGACCTAGCCACGAGGGCTGTAGGAACACCATTGAGCTCCCCGAAGGGAACAATGTGGTAACTCTTCGATTCGACACCATCCGGTTGGTGTAAAATGGATGCTCATTCCACGGACTTCGGTCCGAGGATCTAAACCAACATTTTAAGGATTTCTTAAAACTTGTGCACTCACTCGACCTTGATGTTGTAAATAGGGAACGAACGCGCTTGCATTTATTTTAATCCTTTCATGATCAAGCTAGCAATTGGCTTGAACGTCTTCCAGCAAGATCTATCTCAACATGGGAGGATCTTACTACTCGTTTCTTTGCTCAATTCTTTTCACCGGGAAAGACCACAAAACTTCATAATGACATCCTGATGTTCCAACAACATCAAGGAGTCTCTTTCTGAAGCATGGACTCGTTTCAAGGACTTACTATAAAAAGGCCCTCATCATGGAATCGACTTTTGGCTTCAAATACAAATATTCTACGATCGCATCGATGAAGACCTCAAGAAAATCATTGATTACGCCGCTGAAGGCCGACTAGGGAAATTGAGCGCAGAAAAGGCTTGAGACACTATCGAAAAGTTAGTCCAATATAAAGATGAAGGATGGAACTATCCCGTCATCCCAGAAGAAGGGATCCTTGACTACGAGAATCTTGACATTGAGCAGTTACTTGGAGTCATGGAACATAAAGTTGATATGCTAATGAAGAACGTAATCTCACTTATGGGAAGAAACGAAGACGTATTCAGAATTATGAACAACGAAATGTATCAACTACTCCCTGAACCATTACGTCAGGAGGAATTCGAGCATATTGTAACTAAATTTATCCTCGATCAGGAAGAGAGAGTCAAGCAACTCAAAGAATATATGGATGTAATTATGGGCGAGTTTATGCAGTTCTCTTCGGAAGTCATAAGGAGGCTAAAGGAAAAGATAATAGAGGAGGGGAGTAGGATGAGAAAAATCGAGAAGATCACAAAATACCCGAACATTGAGGTTACAGAACCCCTAGCCGGTTACAGGTTCTCAGAAAAACATGCAAAAAAAACATTCCCTGATACCTCCAAACCTATCCCCACGAACTCACTATGGATAGGATATGCTCACCCAATATTTTTGAATCCACCCCATATTTGGAAGAGCACCTTTCGGCTTAAAACCAGGAAAAGAAGATGGTCAAACCGTCAGATCCTGACGTGAGGATGAAAATTCCTTAGCACACCAATCGACACCTCATATATGCCTGACTGTTAGGAATAATAACCCTACTAAAGGCAAAATCCTGTCACACTACTCTTTTACATTCATAGAATGTAACCGCGTATTTAACCCTAGGGGAGGGGTGTTGTTTTTTTAAGGAAACTCAAAAGTTAATGATTTCCTTTTGAAGGGGATTTAAAACAAAACCCTGATCCTAATGGTGTCAGGAATAACACACGACGCCGTTGCATCGGTTCGAAAAAAATATAAAAACCCCATCTCCTCCCTCATTCTCTCCGACACAAAAAAATTTTCTCTACAAACTCCATAGCCGACCCTCGCTTCAGAACTTGCTACACAAAGGGCAATCATCTCCATTCAGTAAGTGGTTCATCCCTCTCATTCTCACTCTTCCTTCACCTTGATTCGATCTCGATCTCGCTCGACTGTGATTTCACCCAATTGGTTAATCCCACGGGTTAATTGGTCGAAATTGGTAATGGCTGTACACTAATCTGAGTAGTTTATTGTTAATAAAGATATTGAATTGCTTAATCTCGATACTTTGGCAAAAACAACTCGGATTTAGGTCATTATCCATGATTTTCGAATTTCTCATGGTGGGTCTGATCTTAAGGGGTGTTTGGGAATGGGTTTATCAGAAATAGCTTAGTTTTCCCTCGTAATCCATTTTTTTCAAACGAAAGTCGTCTCGACGGCGTCAAGGAAAAATCATGATGCCCCAAATTCACCATGATACTCTTTCAAGACATCTCATTCATTCAAGGGACGTCATTGATTGGGAATTCCTTGCTCATCAAAATCTCAATCAAGCCTTCTTCGAGTCCATCAACACCGATCCTTTCTTCGGGCCTCAATGGGAAAATCTCTTTTGTGCAAACGAGCCCATCTACCGGGAATTGGTTCATGAATTCTTTGCTTCATTTGAGTTTGATTCCTCCCCTTGTAGGTATGATCCTGAGCATTTGGGTATTAGGTTTAGATTAGGTGGCGAACAAAGGGAGATGTCTCTTTTAGAGTTGGGATGGAGAATCGGCTTGTATACCGAAAGAAAATCTAAGGAAAATGCAACTCTAAGTGGGTTAAGTAGGGCTGAGACGGTAAAGGAAATTCGCTTATTGATGGAATTTTGGCCTAGTATTGGGGACAGTGTCTTTAATGTGGGAAACACGAAGGTGACATCCATTAGAGACCCAAAGGTTAAGCTAGCCCACCAGTGCATTGCAACGACCATATCAGGAAGGAAGGAAAGCGCCAATAGGGTCACCGAGATTGACCTCTATTACCTTTATTGCATCTACACGGAGGGGGGTCATTTGCAACATTCCTTATTGGCTTGCCAAGTACCTAAGGAGCATTTGGGAAAAGAAGTTGATTTTCGGGGGGATGTTTATGACTAGGATTGCCTTATCTTTTGGGTTGTTAACCAACGAAATGAGGGATATGTTAAGTGTTGAGCCCCTCCTGCATGTCTTCAAGAAAAAGTCGTTAATAGCAATGGGGGTTATCATGGAACTTTACAATGAGGTATGTGTTTGGCCCGTCATACGAGTAGTCGAGGAGGACAATGAGGCTGAGGAAGAGGTTGGAGGGGAAGCGGCCAACAAAGGGGTTGGAGGTTCCGCTAAAATGTATCTGAACATGAACCAAGGCGATTGGTAGGTTCGTTAAGCACGATGGATGGATCAACAAGATGAATGTTGGGAGCAATTTGATGCTTGGATGGGATAGCAGGAGACACAAGCCAACTAGATGTATGACCACATCGTCCGCGAGTTTCAATACTTGTCCACCCAAGACAACCTAGACCCCCACCTCCAGATCGATCCATCCCCCGGTCGTGAAGCCAACTACCCTCATTATGGCTACCGTGGGTACATGCCTCCGGGTTATGTGTACCGTCCCGATCCCTCGCGTGATGGCTCTTCTTAATTATTTTAGTTTAATCCTGTACTTTGCATTATCGTTCACTCTTGAATAATTATGGCTTGTAATAGTTTAGGATTTGGATGTTTGAACTTTTATCCTGGTTATTTGCTTTAATCTATTATCCGTTAGCTCATCAAGTGTCTTGTGTTTTAATTCTTTTCGTTTATTCTTTTATGTTTGAATTATTTTGTAATCATGCTTTGCTTTGTTTTTAACTTCGTCTTATTGACAATCAAAGGTATTTTGCATAAAATAAGTGTAGGAGAAAATTATCCGTTTTTTAAGAACTAATTCAAACATATTAAATAAATTGTTTAGATTAATTCGCGTCAGTTTCGAGTCATATGATTGTATTGACTAATCTCGGGTTTTATACACTGATTCATACAGGAAATAACTTATATAAGCGTGTGCAGGAAAATTTTCAAAGAAAACGAAAAGAAAATTTTCACAGTCACTGGGCGACAGAGTCCGAATTGATCCTGACGGCAGACATGAGTTCCAACTACAGGAAATTTAAATTTTTTTAAGTATATCAAAAAAAATTATTCTTGTACAACATTTAAATTGTACTAATCTTGTAAACTGAAGAAACCTTATTGATTACCTCATCTACTCTCTCTTATCTTTACTGCTTTTATAGAGTAAACCCTAAGTTTCGTTGGTATATATCATATCCGTATTTGACGCAGGTGTTAGTTGTCTTTGTCTTTGATTACAGGTTATATTTGATGAGAAGAATCTTGGAAGTTCTTAGGAAGTTTTATTGGTTGATTCTTGAAGCACGATTTAACCAGTTATCGCATGTTTCTTCTCCATTATTTAGCAAACCAATGGAGTACTAGTTTCTTTTACTTGTTTTCTTTTCCCTTTATTCGTTTTACGGGTGCTTCTATAGAACATTGGGGACAATGTTCAACATAAGTGTAGGGGGAAATAAGCCTTAGAAACTATTCCTTTAATTTCCATTTCCTTTGTCCTTAAAATGATGGGTAATATATCAAAACATAGCATAAAAGGTAATTTTAACCAAAATTTTAATTTTTTTATGACACATACCGATAAAACCGAGTATTAATAGCGTCTCATGGATAGAAATTTATATGACTCGCACAAAAACCCTCATATTCCACCCTAAAAATGTGAGGTTTGTCTTTAGATCTATAGGAATTTGGGTATCCATCATTGATACCCAAGATAATTTTACCTTTAGCTTGTTCGTGTTAAGGTTTGAATGCAGTCATATGTGTCTATTCCATAGTTACGGATGTGTGCGTATGGTCTTTGTTGCCTTTTCTGGAGCATTGGTATCGGTTTAAAATTAGATGAGTGTACCGGTAGTATATTAAAATTCTAAAACTTGTTTTTGTGATGCATCCCGAGACCGCATAGTGAGAACTAGGATTTGCTAGATAAAAGGCATTAGGATTAACCCATGTTTAAAACCTGTAATTGTTATGATGTTCACCTCAATCATATAACTATCCCACACCCTTGCTATGCACTCATTTTTAGTGCAGGATACCCCAAGTACAACCCTCCGAGCCTATCCTTTTTCACGATTCTTGTAATTTTTTGGTGAAGCCGGACTATTTATGAAGAGCATTGTCACCCTTGAACTAATTGTTACACCTAAATCGCCTTAGCCTACCTTGTATGTACTCGCTTTTAGTAGATTGTTGTGTTAACCCTAAGTTAATTATTTGAGTACACGGTTGCTAAGTCCTTATCCTTGTAAATATTGTTTTAAGATGATTAGGATTCATGGTAGTATTCATCTTATGAAGAATTAGGGAAGAAGTAATTTATTACCCCCAATAGTGCTCAATAAGCTCCATGTTATGTTGATCCACCTCAAATCAGGTCATTAGTTAGATTGTAATTATCGAGTGTGTAAAAGTTCAAGTGTAGGGGTGTATCTATAAACCCCCATGATGTATTATATGTTTAAGCAATGGCAGGGCAAAAGTGTACAAAAAAATTATATATAAAAAAGTGAAAAAAAAATTACTGACTGTCATTTGCTTATGTTTATGTTTATCATAGAGTCAAGAAAAGAAAAATAAAGAGATTGTTGTAGAGTTTTGTAGACTTTGTATATACTGTCCGAGTCTTTGGCTTTGCAACCCAAATCAGCGTGTATTCTTATAAATAATTAGCTAACCCTTTCACCCTAAATTCACCCAAACAGCCACCCTAAATGTATCCCATCCGTTTCCGTTTCCATTTATGTTATCATACACCTACACCCCACAACCCTTTTAAGCCCTCTTTGATAGTAATGACTAGTACTTGCGCCTAGCGGTGGAGGTTTGATCCTTTACCAAGCCTATGGTAATTTATATGCTATGACAGGTAATGAGTGTTAATTTTCCGTTTCCCATAGTTGTTATAATTTATTATACACCCGAGAGAAAGAGAGAATCCACTTTCCGTGCTTTTAATTACGAGGTCTAGAAGGTTGTGTTGTAAACTGCTTTTAAAGAGTAGGTTAAATGCCCCCAATATTGCTATTGTCTAGGTAGAAAAGCCCATTTGCTTGAGGACAAGCAAATCCCAAGTGTAGGGGTATTTGATGAGGTGTCATTTTATACACTATTTCGGGGTCATTTAACCCCCTAAATCATGCAAATATGCCCAGATTATGTGCTTAATCGTTTATTTTTAGGTTTTTAGCACTTGGATGACATTTGGAGGAAATACACGTGACTTGGGCTCATTTGGAGAAGAAACGGACAAGACTACGGCTCTACACCAAGTATCTTGAAGAACCACGCATACAGAGCGTGGAGACGGCGTCGCCAGTATAAAGCGACGGCGTCGTGATTTTCAAAGTGACGGCGTCGAGGATTTTGTGACGGCGTCAGAGCGTAGCCGCCTTAAAGTGGATCTAGAACCATCGACGTGGCGACGGCGTCATGGCTTCAAAGGGACGTCGTCGCGTCATTTTTCCTATATATACAAAACCGATTTTAGGGTTTCTAGTGTGTAACTTTGTATAACTTTTGGGAGATGAACCCTAATCATTCTAGCAGCTTTTAGGTCGTCTTTAGGGCCTCAAAACCCTATTGTAACTACCTTTAATCCATGTTTTAATCAAGTAAGATTGTTTATCTTTAATCATTCAATATGTCTATGTGTTGTTTGATTGATTTATGTTCTTGCTTTCTTTATAACATGCTAGGCTAAACCCTCCCTTGTATTTACTTATGATTGTATGAAGCTTAGACTTTAGATCCTTTTAATGTTGCTTTTTGTGATGGATGTGCGCGTTAGGCATTAGAAAACTAGCCATAAGATATTAAATTAGCATAGACGTCTAGGGAAATGCGAGTTTGTAGAAAGGATACCATCGGTAACAGTCTTCATACTACCTTACCCCTAATATGGTTGATCCCTCTTAAGATATTTCAATTGCATTTAATACACTCTTAGGGGCGTTGTAATAGTCTTCATACTGCCTTAGTTGTACGTTGCCTTAACGGAATATTAAATAGACGGCGGGTTCGTGTAATTCGTTCATGACTTAGGAAATACTTACACAGATCATCACAAGTGTGACAAACCAACAGGATTAGGAGAAGCAATTTAAGGAGTAGTACATAATTAAGTAAATACATCTTTTTATCATAAAGTTATCACCAGTAGATTAGATTATATTTAGTTTTAATTAGTTAAACAAACCAACCTCTCAAACCATGATTTTACCTGCTTTTTATAAAATAAAAATACAAAAAGAATCTTCTCTCAACCCCGTAGACCTCTGTTAGATCTTGATCGAGCCTTCCCAACCTATTCCCCTAGATAATGATAACAACCTCCGAGTCTTACCTATACTAAACTACAACGATTAGGTGAAGTGCCTAGGGAGTTGTAAAACTTCTTGTTGAAGACTAACGACAACCGCATCAGTGTCCCTGATAGGCTCAGGTATTTTTTTTAGCCATATAAATATTAACTATGTAACGAGCACATTCCAACAGCTCTCACTTGTGAGTGTCATAGCTTAATAAATTATACTAACAATGGTTAGTGTCTAGCAACACCCCGTTGCTCCCAGATTTACCCGAGTGTATGGTTATAAAAAATATCTCTAAATAATGGTTTATTATTAAACATCCGTTTGTTTTATATAGTTGTTAAACTATGCATATGGATCTTAACTCATTCCATTTTGTTTAAGTATTTTGTTTCTCGTTATAGCTATTAATCAAGATTACCAAATGTAAATAAGAACAATCTTGACTTACGTTTGGGCACGCCCATGCAAACATCTGATCAAATAAACGAGGGGCCTAGTAGTATCCAACTTCAGAAAACACTTAGAGAAACAAATTCTGTTTTGACTACACGTGCCATTCATATGCTTCACATCATTTCCGAAAATAGCCAATATCTCTTTGAATAGATCTCCCTTTCACAAACAACCCTTCACCACCATCACCCTTTTCTTTCGTTAACGTTAGAAGTTCCTAAGAATTAAGTGTCACGAGCACGTCTTCTAACTTCAAAGTATCTCGGCCATATGGCAAAGTCTCCATAAAATTATTATAAGATGATGGTAAAGCTGTGAGTAATAATAATGCATGATCCTCATCCAATATAGCAGTATCTTTAGCCGCTAAGTCGCCTACCAGCTTGTGAAACTCATCAATATGTTCAGATCGACTCTTACCCGGATGCATGTTAAAGGTGTATAATTTCTTCTTCAAATACAAACGAGTAGCTAAAGACTTTGTCATGTATAAAGTGCTCCTTGGTAATCTCTCGTAGGACCCGATCACCCAAACACAGGATCAATGCGCTATAATCCTTTTTCCGAATGACGTTATTGTATTCCACTTTCGTGGCTGCAAATAACACCTCCAATTTCAGCAAACCCTTCCTCCTTACATGCCATAACATGACCATCCAAAGACTATACGCAATTAATCCTTCGTGTTCCAGATAAAACAACCCTGGAACCATTAATCACCTTGACTTTCTTCGATTGCAATTTTACGGTATATCCCTCTTTTTCAAGAGTTTCCAACGATATCAAGTTTCTTTTCAATTCAGGAATATACCTGACATTGTGTAACACAAAACTTGACCCATCTTTTAGTTGTACCCTTACCTTGCCAATACCTCTGATCTTACACTCCCTGCTGTCACCCAACAGTATCGCATTCCAGAAAATCAAAAATATTAAAGCTAATCTGGGTGTCATGTGGTATGAACCTCATGAATCCATTATCCAATCAAGCAGAGCCTCTGCACTCATCACCATCATCACCTCAGAACCGTCATAAATCGAACCACTAGAGCTTGGTTGATCATCTTTCTTGACATAACTGATGCGGTTGTCGTTAGACTTCAATAAGAAGTTTTACAACTCCCTAGGCATTGCACCTAATCATTGTAGTGTAGTATAGGCAAGACTCGGGGGTTGTTGTTGTTCTCTAGGGGAATAGGTTGGGAAGGCTCAATCAAGATCTAACAGAGGTATACGGGGTTGAGAGAAGATTCTTTTTATATTTTTATTATATAGAAAGCAGGTAAAATCATGGTTTGAGAGGTTGGTTTGTTTAACTAATTAAAACTAAATATAATCTAATCTACTGGTGATAACTTTATGATAAAAAGATGTATTTACTTAATCATGTACTACTCCTTAGATTGCTTCTCCTGATCTAGTTTCTTTGTCACACTTGTGATGATCTGTGTAAGTATTTCATAAGTCATGAACGAATTACACGAACCCGCCGTCTATTTAATATTCCATTAAGGCAACGCACAAGTAAGGTAGTATGAAGACTGTTACCGATGGTATCCTTTTTACACACTCGTGTTTCCCTAGACGTCTATGCCAATTTAATATCTTATGGCTAGTTTTCTAAAGCCTAACGCGCACACCCATCACAAGAAGCAACATTAAAGTATCTACAATCTAAGTTTCAGTCAATCATAAGTAAATACAAGGGAGGGTTTAGCCTAGTATGTTATAAAGAAAGCAAGAACATAAATCAATCAAACAACACATAGACATATTGAATGATTAAAGATAAACAATCTTACTTGATTAAAACATGGATTACAGGTAGTTACAATAGGGTTTTGAGGCCCTAAAGACGACCTAAAAGCTGCTAGAATGATTAGGGTTCGTCTCACAAAAGTTATACAAATTTACACCCTCAAAACCCTAAAATCGGTTTTGTATATATAGGAAAAATGACGCGACGGCGTCGCTTTGATGCCATGACGCCGTCGCCACGTCGATGGTTCTAGATCCACTTTAAGGCGGCTATGTCCTGACGCCGTCACAAAATCCACGACGCCGTCACTAGAAAGATCATGACGGTGTCGCTTTATGCTTGTGACGCCATCTCCACGCTTTGTATGCACAATTCTTCTTGATAAATGGTGTAGAGTCGTAGTCTTGTCTGTTTCTTCTCCAAATGAGCCCAAGTTACGTGTATTTCCTCCAAATACCATCCAAGTGCTAAAAACCTGAAAACAAACGATTAAGCACATAATCTGGGTATATTTGCATGATTTAGGGGGTTAAATGACCCCGAAATAGTGTATAAAATGACACCTCATCAAATACCCCTACACTTGGGATTTGCTTGTCCTCAAGAAAATGGTCTTTTCTACCTAGGCAATAGCAATATTGGGGGCATTTAACCTACTCTCTAAAAGCAGTTTATGACACAACCTTCTAGATCTTGTAATTAAAAGCACAAAAAGCATATACTAGTACCTCACATAAGTGTTTGGATTCTCTCTTTCTCTCGGGTGTATAATAAATTATAACAACTATGGGAAACGAAAAATTAACACTTATTACTTGTCATACCATATAAATTACCATAGGCTTGGTAAAGGATCAAGCCTCTACCGCTAGACGCAATTTACTGTCAAAGAGAGATTTTAAGGGTTGTGGGGTGTAGGTGTATGATAACCTAAATGGAAACGGAAACGGATAGGATACATTTGGGGTGGCTTTTTGGGTGAATTTGGGGTGAAAATGTTAGCTAATTATTTATAAGAATACACGCTGATTTGGGTTGCTAATGTAACACCCCCAAATTGGGTCACAGCGGAATAAGTGTCTGGGGCGTGTTACTTCTCAGATCAATAACACAAGATGTATATAGAACGACCAAAAAGTCATTTAAAAACTGATACATTGGATTTAACAAAGTATTTGTTAAATAAGCCGAAGCTTCACTTGTCCACTTGTTCAAAGTACAAAGATTTCTAGCCCATACAGTTATACAAAATGTAATGCGACAAAATCTTTAATGCATGATATCCCAATCAAAACTACCAATGTATCCCTTGCACCTCGTGCTTACTGATCCCCTGAAAAATATTGCTTTAAAACGTCAACAATAATGTTGGTGAATTCATAGGTTTGATAAATCATATATTGTAGGACCACAAGATTTCCCAAGTGTATGATAATGCAACAGATGCAGATATCATATAAATGTAATTACGTTGCTCTAAGCTCATGACACTGAAGCTTGACGTGTATGAATACCAAATTAATGGCCTACATTGCCCGTGGTGATGTTCTAACCCGCAACATCCTATATTCGACATGGTATACGTTCGTTTGTCCAGTGATAGCTAATCACCCGAACGGGGTTGTCAAACCCAATAGATCTATTAATAACATTCGCGCTCACAATCCCGACCGCGTATTGAACATTTAGTTCATGATAATGGGCTCAGATATGGGTTATCGCTACTTAGGCAACACGTAATCATAACATGAAACTTAACCACTTGTGTCCAATTGTAAAGCATTGCATGTTTTTCACCCCAAAAACTTATAAAACAAAAACATGTAAAACGTGGGGCTATGAACTCACCTTGAGTGAGCAAATGCCAAGTGTATCACAATATCATGCGTCAACGCAACTTTGATAACCACATATAATTCTATATAGCTCAATCACCATCTAAATGTTTGAGTGAAAACATATTTATAATTGTAAAACATTTATAAATATCTGAATAATGTAATTATAGTTATTCCTGGTAGGGTATTAGTTACTCCTGGTAGTGTTGTAGTTACTCCTGGTAGTTATAGTTATTACTACTGGTAGTATATTAGTTACTCCTGGTAGTGTTATAGTTTATTTTCTAAGTCTGACCCGACTATAATGACCCACTAAATCACATTTTCATGACTCGGGTTCTAAAGAGAATTTATGCGAAACGATATTTTGAACAACTTTCCAGTTCTGTCCGAGACCCGAAACTCGACCGAAATGGGCGAAAAAGCACTCGCATCAGATCTGATGCAGTGTATTAATTACCAAAAAGCCAGATTTTGCCCCCGCCTTACGACCCGTTATCACTCGCTTTTAGACTTAAAGAACCTCGCGGGGAAGTAAAACGACCTTCCGAACGACTTTCATGTTTCGGCCGAAGGCCGAAACGGACTCGAAAGTGCCGCAAATACCATCTTAAAATCCTGACAGAAACCACTAACTTAACAAATGCTGGATTTTTATACCTCGAATATATACCTCGTTTTCGCTCTAACTTTTTCGTTATAAATCCGTTTGACAAGTTTCTTACCTTTTCGGAATCGTCGTGAATCATACTACTTTATAAAAATATAAAATAATGTGTTATATATACGAATTTTGGACAGAATCTTTGAGTGACCTTGTTGAATCCATTTTTAACCTTGCTTTTATACCTTACTACTTTTGTAGTTAATCATTTTTACACCAACTTAATATGGTACAATACTTTCTCATCCCTTTTAACATGATATTAGCAATATCTCAACATATATAATAGTGTGCAAAATGATCATTACAAGTAAAAACTCCATTTACATGTTAAAAATCCTACATGGTGATTCAAGCTACAATAGAACTAACATATGCATAAAATGAATATTGAAAGAACATAAAGGGTTCTAGATGACCTTATGGTGTATGATGATGATGATCAATGTAATCTAAACCCTTGTTTAGATAAAAATCCAAAGCTTGCACCAAAGAAAACCCTAGTTTTCTTAAATAAACCTTAGCTTCCCTTTTCTTGATTAAAGCTTGAATATGGTTAACCAATGCTTGGAACCATCTTAGGATACCTTAGGTATGATGTGTATATATGTGTATGGTTTTGTAAAATCAAAGTGTGAATTATTTTGGAGAGGCTTTTTGAGCCGTGGGTTGGATGAGAGAAAGAGAGAGGATTTTGAGTTTTTACTAAGTGTTTATGCATGTATATGATAACTCTTATTAGTTACTTGCAATATATGGGAAGTTTTGGTCAAAAAGGTGCAATAGTGTTCAAAGAGACAAGTTTCATGGTATTAAGGAAGAATATTGGTCAAGTGAAACATAGCATGGCTTGGTTTAATGCAAGGTTGATGTACATGCCAACTTGCATGAAAAATGAGTTCTCTTATCTAAATTGTTGTTGTTGCCGTTTGATATGTAGAAGCAAAAAGGCTTCTAGAAGTCTTTTGTTACTTGACAAATTATCTAGTATCATATTATACTAGTTACAACTTGTATTTTACAAATAAATGATATCAACTTGCATGAAATTGTGTATTGTTTTATTTCCTAGTATACAAAGTGGCTAGAAATATTTACTTGGCTAAAGTTTAATAACTTTAGGTATTGGGTACAATCGTGGGTATTTGTTGAAGCGTAGATAAATTAACGTGCTTCCGGTTACGCCTAGACGTACTTTATCGCAAAACGTAATAATTTTACGTAACCAATAAAAATGAATGAACAAAGTTAATAATTATCCTCAAAATAATTACTTAACCCTTGCTTGATGTAAACATTTAATTGTTTGATGTCCGTTTACGCTAATTGATAATTTATAGCTTACGCGATTTAACTTAACTAATAAAATTAAAGTAAACACGTACGAGAAAGAAAAAAAATAATTAGAAAAAAAAAATGACGTCGTAAATGACCTGAAAATGCGGAAATGTTACAGTACCATTTCGGTCCGGTCCTCGGTCCGCCGTTTTGGCTAGTTTCGATCTCGGTCCAAGGTCGGTCCGGTCCGGTCCTTGGACCGTGCTCACCCCTATGCTTGACTATTGGGAAATTTATATATTAATTATATAGGTCCAGTATTTTATGATAATAGCTTAAGAGGAGCTTCAACGAAACTGAGATCAATAACTTATGTGGTTTCCCTCTTGGAAGTTTGGCATAACTTATGTTAATTACTACTTTAATGTTAATTTTATAATTATAACCATTAACCCCAATACACCAGTTATTTATTTACTTATAAGATATTTTAGGATGTATGACAGATTTGGTCTTCCATGGATTTTTGTTGCTGAATCGTTATGGATCTGCACAACTCCACTAAGAAATGGTTGGGGATATTGATACACGCCTGTTCCTCCAGGTAATAAGTTTTATAACTTTGTGAGGTATTAAAAGTTCTTTTTTTTATCATTCTGATCATTTAAGAATTTACATGTATGATGTCCCATAGTTAATCACATTATCATATTGGTTTTGTTGTGCCTACTCTTAAAGTGACTATTCGACCCTGAATAATAAGAAAATCTGAGGCAATTTCACTGTATTCAAACACTAGAAGTTGATTATTCGAATCTTAAAACACAATAGTTGGATTAAAAGATTTCAAAACTCGATGCCAAACACTCTCTAATAACTTTGTTAATGAATATGTAGGTGATGGTTTAGCATGAAACTTGCCTATTTCGAAATTATTCTGCATTTTTATATTTTATAAATCATGAGTTAATGGGTATTATGCAACCTAAGCACCTGTGTCAATTTCTTTATTTCAGGTGAATCCACAAAAAAATTCTTAGTATATGCATGAGAAGGACTTTCCAGGATACAAATTTTGGATTAACAAGGGTATTATGCAACCTAAGCACCTGTGTCAATTTCTTTATTTCAGGTGAATCCAAAGAAATTTCTTAGTATATGCATGAGAAGGAATTTCCAGGATACAAATTTTGGATTAACAAGTAATCATATCATGTGTAAGTTTGTAAAAACAACAATTTTTAAAACAGATAGAGAATCTGTTTGATATTTTAATGATAGATGTCAGCATCATGTTGCATACAAATATTCTTTTTCTTTGCAATTAGTTTTGCAGTTTTGGGGTAGTTACTATTTAATAATTCTTATTCACTTTACATTTTCAATAAAAAATGTCGCAATAAGTGATCTTTCTCTTTGGACTGAAACGAGAGCTGTCTTTTTATCCCAAACGTTTCAAATAACAAATGTAGCGAAAAAGGGAATGGGTCATATGGTTTGAAATCACTAAAAGTTTTTTCCATGATGCATACTTACATTGTTTTCACTCAACGATTTAGGTTGTACATAAAATTACAAAAACTGGACGCCAAAGCGTTTAAAGGTTCAACCCCACTCGACATGTTTTACTTAGCATTAACAAATGAGCCATTTCAACTGGACCTGTTTTAACATGTTCCCCGAAGGGTGATGATTTGAACACTTCATAAATGATTGATACACTCAAAAATATGCGTGTCATGACTATTATACCCTTAATATGTTTTTTTTTTGGTAAGGGGTTTCCCCGGTAAATGGAATTAATCACGTAAAAGGTTTAAGAACAATGGAATGTGGCAGAGATACCACATTAACCTTAAATCAAGGCTTGAACTACCACTAAATCACTTATGACATGCCACAAACGAAAATAGACATTACCTAAAAACCATTGCAAAAACAACTTAAACTACTTATACCCTTAATATGTGCACGCTCCAATAAATGATATAAGGGTATAAATGTCAAGACACACAATTTAAGTGTGCAAATCAATAAATGAAGTGTGCAAATCATCACTCTTCCCCGAACCAACCAGCTTGTCATCTTTACTCAGTTAACAACCAACTAAAATATCAAACTTTTTGATGAGGCGAGTTCTTTTACGGGGACTTTACACTCTCCATAATGACAAAACTTTCTTCTTTCAATTCAGATCGTGGTGATTACGACTAAACAAAGAAAACACTATCCTACCCCCATAACTTAATGCGTGTCAAACTAGGTAATTCTTGCATAAGCCAAAGGGGGCGGGTTGAACCAAAATACTTTTTGTCCATAGTATTGTACTAAAATAAAATGGCTTAGACAGGTGTGTATGCAATATCATAGACTCTGGGCACCTCCGGATCCATTTGACATGTTTTTTAAGAAAAAATTTCTATCACGGAATGACTAATAAATGAACGGGTCGAAATTGCTTTATCCAGATTAACTTTTCATACTTGATTTAATATAAAAAGGGTAAATTGATGGAAAAAAACGGTACTTGCCTGATGAATAATCATTTCTTCGAGGTAAATGTGTGTATAAATTTTGATCTTTGCCAAAGCTCATTTACAGAAGCAAACCAACATGGTAATAACAATGTTAAACTCTAAGTACACAATGCCTTGACTTGATAAGGATACAAAAAGATAGATTTACCTTTGAGAGTAATCAATCATCCAACAAGGAGCCATTGTCATCAACAACGGAAATTGAGCCATTGTCATCAACATGGGTGCAATCTGTATACGAAAAACGAAATAGCACTACTGATTCTTATGGGTCGTAAACTTCATGTTTACATAGATATGTGGTATGCCCAATATAAACACATGCCACTAAATTCTAATTTCATAAAGTGGGACATCTGATGAGCATAAAACTTACCTTCACAAACAGATTTAATGTTGCACTAAGAGAAGAGTTTGGTCATCGCCAATTGTTGTCTATTCGATTTTCCGATTTTTGGAACCCATGTACCAAGCAGACGGGGACAAAATTGGCCAGTTGCTTTATCAGCATTGAACTTAAGAATGCCTAAACGTATCTACAAACTACTGAATTTTTTTTTAAGAACGGCCAAATTATTAAAGAACTAGCCAAGGCCTTAGGAAAATTACCAAAGATAAGGATTTAGGACATTTCATCCAAGAGATCCAATCAAAATTGCTCTTTTACACCTATTGGAGCACCAAGTAAAAGTGAGTAAAACAATCTCATCAAAGCATATCCATACGCGGTTGAGATGAGCCAAACAATGTCTGATTACGATACTTCCATATCGCCCACACATACACGTATAAAAGACCCCTCTATAATTTATCCTTAAAACTTTAAGGAAGACGAAGAGTGTGGAAAAACCATTCAAGCAAATCATCGTATGAGAAATAAATTACCGGGCAATCAAAACTCCCACCATCGAGCCAGTTTGGTAGTAAGTAATTTGTTACGGGCCTAGAATAAGAGAAAAAAGATGTGGAGCATGACTCCCTGCACAAGCTGCAAATTTAGGAGAAGTGATAGAGGGAAATTTAAATACCCAAACCGAAGACAAATTAAAGCTAAGTTGGGAGCTTATCCAAACTCACTTTCCAAGCCATGATGTTAATCTTAATTGGGACTTCCGAAACCCATCTAGTGGGAGCACCAACCGCGAGAAGAAGATGATCATCTATGAAAAGTCGAGTAGATTTAATCGAGAATTCACCCGAGGAATCGAGGGACCAAATCCATCTATCATTAGAGACCGAGAGAATGACAGAGTTAACATCTTCGATGAGTTTGGAGAATTGCTCTTCTTCTAAACTTCCACGAGGGAGTCTTCTAAAAGAACAGGAAATAGAGCTAGCATTGATTTTTTCTGCCACCGTAGAGTTTTTATTGCAATCTAAAGCAAACATACACTGGTATAATTGCTTAATGTGGATTCTCAGTAAGCCAAGAATCAACCCAAAATAAAGTATTCAACCCATTTCCCACTTTTCTTTTCATATGAGACAACAAGTTAATACCTTTGCTAGACAAAATTTCTGCATTTCACTGAAACAATAGTTGTACATGTAGATGAGGAGGCAATACTTACCAGTGTTGTCTAAAGCTCCACCATCGCCAAACATAGCTTTAATGACCCTATACCATAAAGATGAATCCTTTGACCTGAACCTCCATATCCATTTGAATAAAAGAGCACGATTTTAAGCGAAGAAACTCGAAATACCAAGCCCTTTTTTTTCCTTGAAACCATTATTTTTTCCCAACTAATCATAGACATTTTATTCTCATTAATATCTGCACCATTAAAGAATATCCTGCGAATGGACTCCATCTTACGTAAAACACCAACAGGAGTTTTATAGATTGACATCAGGTATATAGGAAGCGAGCTAAGGACAGCTTTATTCAAAGTTAAAACGTACAACCTATAGGAATGCATTTTAATTTTCCACTTAGATAATCGGGGATGAAAGTTTTGCATAAACCTCGTCCAAAAGTTAATTCTAGAGGCTGTAAAGGAACCGACATTATACACAAGCTTGTTAATAAAAGGCCAGAGGAGATCGTGTTACAACCAATGACATTAGCAGCCACATCCACTTCTTCTTGAGAGGTACCAATGCCCATAATCTTACTCTTTTGAATATTGATTTTGAGCCCCGACGCCAAGTAGAAACATTTAAGCATATTAACGAAGTTGATGAAATTCGCTTTTATACATATTTACCAATGAAAACAGCATCATCCGCATAAAAGAGATGGGATAACATTAAAGACTCATCAATACGAATACCTTTGTAGAGCCCGAAATTCAAGATATTGTTGAACGAAATGTGCAAACTTTCCATCACCAAAATAAAGAGGAAATGAGAAAGAGGATCTCCCTGCTTCAAACCTTTATAAAATTTGAATTCTGATGAGGGACTTCCATTAACCAGAATTGATCCCATTGCTGAAGAATGACACGCTTGAATCCACCCTCTCCATTTAACACCAAAACCAAAGTTATTTAGAACCCCGTCTCTAAATAATCTTCATCCTTATCCGAATTGAAGGCCTTGCTTCAAAATCAGGCTTTAAAATCCTAGCTTTGAGTTTATGATACTTACACACGAAATAGTCGTTAAGAATAAAAGGCCATCCAGGATGGATTGACGTTTAGAAATAAAGGCAAGTTTGATGTCACTTATCCAGATTAGGCATAACAATGCATAGGCGATTGGACAAGATCTTGGCAACGATCTTGTAAAAACTACCAATGAGGCTTATTGGACGAAAATCTTTCACCATCTTTGCATCCAATGATTTAGGAATAAGAGTAATAAATGAAGAATTACTTAGGAAGAAACCTTACTAGAACAGAAATTCCTTGACCAGCATTTAACCACTTCATTCTGAAATAGAGGTTCCAATATTTTCGACTAAATACGAAGAAAAAACCATCGGCCTGGAGATTTATTAGTGCCACACTCCCAAACCGCCTTCTTAATTTCTTCTAAAGAGACATCACTTTCAAGGTCCGCATTCTGGTCTATAGAAATCTTTTGAAACATATGTGAATCAAGATTAATAGTCTGACCTGTAGGCATAGAAAAACGATTAGAAAAGTGTTCGAGAAATTCATTCTTCACTTTGGGAGGATCTTCAATCCACTCTCCATCGGCAAGAACACCACGAATAGCAAGTTGAGACCATTTTTTATTAATGATCCCGTGAAAATACTTAGAATTTTCATCACCTTCGATAGCCCATTGAATCTTGGCCTTTTGGGCCAAATCAGAAGAGTGTCGCTTATCAAGATCATGAATATCTTTCAAAAGGGAGATTCTTTCATTATCAATATCGTTGTTACTCAAACCTTTATCAATCAACTTGTCTAACTCTGATATCCGGGACTGAGCTGAATGACGCACCGCAGAAGCCTTGAGCATCTCATCTCGACTCCAGTTTTTGATAATCGCCTTAAGAGCTTGAAACTTCTTTCTCAGAAGAGAAATCTTGTTAGTTTCCATGATAGATAAATTATTCCAAGTATCAGCAATAAGATTATCAAATCCGTCCTTTGTGAACCAAGAGTGAAACACACGAAATGGCGTAGGCCCATAATCAACAGATGATTCACGTAAGAGAATGGGCCTATGATCAGAGACTGTTATCAGTCATGATAGTTGCAATTTTGCGAATGGAAAAAATTGAGATCAAGCCTTCAAAATTAAGAATTCTATCCAATTTACTCATTTTTAAAACCAGAATTTAGGCCATGTAAAGGAATTCCCTCAAGTGGTAGACAATAAAGCATGTGATGAAATAAAGGATTTATAAGACTTTAGCACCATTATCGTTGAAAATAGTACAAATCTCTCGTTCTTCGATTTCTAACTTCATTGAAATTCTCCAGAATGATACATTCTCCATCCCACAAATTAATCATATGCTTAATGTAATCCCACAAAGATTTTCTTTCGGAGATATCTTGAGGCGCATAAACTGAAACAAACATTAGCTTCAAGGAAGAAGAAATCCACGTACCACGAACAGCTACAAAGGAATCAGATACAATAACACTTTCTTTAGCGAAAATTTTTGGTTCCAGACATCAAGGATCCCACAGATAACCAACGAAGGCTATAGACCAAGTCGAAAATAAAATTGCACCATAACGATTTGATGGCAAAAAAGATTCAATTTTTTTGACTTAGATTTCTTGAATATTAGCAAAATTTCACTTTATATTTCAAAGCAATAAGTGATCTTTCTCTTTGGACTGAAACGAGAGCTGTCTTTTTATCCCAAACGTTTCAAATAACAAATGTAGCGAAAAAGGGAATGGGTCATATGGTTTGAAATCACTAAAAGTTTTTTCCATGATGCATACTTACATTGTTTTCACTCAACGATTTAGGTTGTACATAAAATTACAAAAACTGGACGCCAAAGCGTTTAAAGGTTCAACCCCACTCGACATGTTTTACTTAGCATTAACAAATGAGCCGTTTCAACTGGACCTGTTTTAACATGTTCCCCGAAGGGTGATGATTTGAACATTTCATAAATGATTGATACACTCAAAAATATGTGTGTCATGACTATTATACCCTTAATATAAATGTCAAGACACACACAATTTGAGTGTGCAAATCAATAAGTGGAGTGTGCAAATCATCACTTTTCCCCGAACCAACCAGCTTGCCATCTTTACTCAGTTAACAACCAACTAAAATATCGAACTTTTTGATGAGGCGAGTTCTTTTACGGGGACTTTGCACTCCCCATAATGACAAAACCTTCTTCTTTCAATTCAGATCGTGGTGATTACGACTAAACAAAGAAAACACTATCCTACCCCCCATAACTTAATGCGTGTCAAACCGGGTAATTCTTGCATAAGCCAAAGGGGGCGGGTTGAACCAAAATACTTTTTGTCCATAGTATTGTACTAAAATAAAATGGCTTAGACAGGTGTGTATGCAATATCATAGACTCGGGACCTCCGGATCCATTTGACATGTTTTTTTAAGAAAAATTTTCTATCACGGAATGACTAATAAATGAACCGGTCGAAATTGCTTTATCCAGATTAACTTTTCATACTTGATTTAATATAAAAAGGGTAAATTGATGGAAAAAACGGTACTTGCCTGATGAATAATCATTTCTTCGAGGTAAATGTGTGTAAATTTTGATCTTTGCCAAAGCTCATTTACAGAAGCAAACCAACATGGTAATAACAATGTTAAACTCAGTACACAATGCCTTGACTTGATAAGGATACAAAAAGATAGATTTACCTTTGAGAGTAATCAATCATCCAACAAGGAGCCATTGTCATCAACAACGGAAATTGAGCCATTGTTATCAACATGGGTGCAATCTGTATACGAAAAACGAAATAGCACTACTGATTCTTATGGGTCGTAAACTTCATGTTTACATAGATATGTGGTATGCCCAATATAGACACATGCCACTAAATTCTAATTTCATAAAGTGGGACATCTGATGAGCATAAAACTTACCTTCACAAACAGATTTAACGCTGCACTAAGAGAAGAGTTTGGTCATCGCCAATTGTTGTCTATTCGATTCTCCGATTTTTGGAACCCATGTACCAAGCAGAAGGGAACAAATTGGCAGTTGCATTATACAGAATGCCTAAAGTATCTACAAACAACTGAATTAGCAAATGCAGTAAGGTAGCGAGGTAGAAGTTGTAGTTGCATTGGAATAGAAACTAAAACTTTTATTTAGTATTTCAGATAGTATAGCAAGATATAATAACTGTGGATATGAACCATCGTCGGAGGTCGAATGAGTGATCAGAAGTGTAGCCACTCTATTTTGCAGTATCTTTAAGGTTAAATCTTTCAAATTTTCATCTGGACCAGCCTTAACACCAAAGTCAATATATGTGCAACATTACAAATTGATAAAATTTAAATGAAAGGCATTTAGAGATCTCATTAAAATAAGGGCATTTATAACAAACACAAAAAGTTACATCTACCAGTCGTTTAGAATATATTTTACCATGTTCAGAACTTGGTTTAAGCAGGTATAACTTTGCTTCTTTCCAAGCAGATATCGTATAAGTCTCAAGGTCTTCTTTTGTTAAGTCGGACCCCATGGCCATGAATACTAAGCTGTAAAAAAATTTGAAGCACAAATCAGCCATTGTGTACAAGATGCCACATATAAGTTGTAGTGGTCCCATTATATAAGCTGTGTACAAAATATTATTTTTAATTCAATACGTAAAACAAGTTACGACACCTTAAATTGTTCGTGTTTTTAATTATAATAAAACATAAATTAAAATTTTAGAAAAAACCCCGTGCGTGCACGGGTGTTATAAGTAGTATTCAAATAAATATATTAACATAAATATTAATATCAATAAACAATATTTAAATCAAACCCAATCCTAAATCCAAATCCTAAACCAAATCCAAATCCAACCTCGAACCAAACAGACCCTTAAATTGCCAAATCTGCATGAAACAATGGCTCTTGGTAACAAAGAACATTCCGCCGATGTTCCCACATTGGAAAGAAAAACCAAAAACTATTCATAATAAGAGTCACTAAATCAGCATATTTCTAGTCTTCAAATCACAACTTTTTGAGACCTCTAGTCTACAAATGCTAGTCTACAAAC
>BQNB010102582.1:12784-24211 GCA_026074375.1 Tanacetum coccineum | reverse complement strand
TCACACATACCCTCATTGTTTGAGGGGGAGCATTAATATGTTCCCTAATCGGCTTGTGAATAATCGGCACATTTTTCTCCCAGTTTTTATAACATATTTGAATCAATTGATATCCAAAATATCAAAGGGTTTAAAATTTTTGACAAGGGGAGAAAATGTGATTAAAATATGAAAACTTATAAAAATGTGATTTTATAGACTCATGTTTGTACTCCATCCCTCATGTGCTAAACACTTTTGAATATCGATGCACATGTTAAGGGGGAGCGTTTCTGAAAAGCCAAAATAATTGAGGTACAAAAAGATTTGATATTTATATCATAAATACCTTGGTTAAGTTTTTTCAAATGGTTTTATAAAAAGGAGAACAGTACCAAAAGACCGACCATGCATTTAATTTTATCAGAGTTATAAGGTTCGTAAGGTTAGGTATTCGTTCCCATGATCCAGCTAGAACCGGAGGGATCTACCCAGGGACAATTCACTAGTTAGTGTAGAAGTCCTTAGGTATGATATAAAAAGGAGTAAAAGTAAGAATAAGGGAATAACACCGACTAAGATGGAGCTAGTATTGGAATAAACCCAAGAAGGTACTAGTCATGAAGTCTCTATAAGCACTGAAGGGGTTAAAGAATGAAAAAGAATTGTAAGAATAAAGGGTGTAAAGAAAGAAGCCCTCTATACACTTAGGTAGAAACTAGGTCAATGCATAAACTATTATAAACACTAGATGTTGTCTAGTATTGAAGATAGTCGTCATGGACCCAGTGACGCAATGCACAACCCTCCTTAGCCACTCAAGATCTCTCAACAGACTCTTGTTTCATTTCTCACGAAGATTCACGCATTTCTATCGACTTTCTCACTCTGAGTTAGTTGATATTGAAAAGGTGGCAGTCAGCTCCAGCCTCCGATCACAAAAACCAAAATGCACTATTAAGTCTAGAGCTAAGAGATCATCCATAAATCTCATTAGGACACTATTCTAATATACTTGTCTTTCACACACTGTGAAAACAAGGAATATCTTAAGAGTCCTACGCATTATCCTTGTGGTATTGCCAGAATATCCGAGTGATACTTAAGTATTCACAATGAAGATGGAAATCCTGCTAGAGCCAACATCAAACAAGCTCTACGGTAGGTGACTTGTGAGATCCTAAATGGATCAAACTTGTGACACTGGATATCGATTCGGTCTAGATTTTGAATTGACGATTGATGAATTTTGATAAACACTTAAAACTCTCGATGTGTTGCAAAAACACTTTCATAAGTGACACGTCGATTGATTTTCAAATAAATTTTCTCTTGAATCGGTAGGATAGTAACTCACTGATTCACTCATACTATGTTGTCTGTTTTGAGACGCTCCAGTATTAAGAAAGGCTATTACAGCTGCGAAACCCTGTCAAGGAGATTCTTTAGAATTCTACCTGATCATAGGCAGTATTCATACTGATTAACGGGGAACCGTGGTTTTTAAAACCGTATTCGAAGAAAGTGAAGAAAGACTCTTTCGTTTGTTACTAACGTAAACCTGCAGGTATTCCCGACGGTAGTATTTGGTAGCCGGAGACAAGTCAAATTCATAACCACATGCTCATACTCTACCGACACATCTTAAGACATAATGAAAGCTCAAGTAAATGTTTCAAGGCATCCGTTACTCTGATACTACACGTCCTTCTTGAAGTGACCAAGTGTTAAAGTTAAAGAACTTCAAGAACAAAGAATATTCAAGCTTTCAGAATCAAGAAAGGTATGAGTATGTCGGTGTAGAAGTCACAAGCACAAGATGGCGAAAGACCACAAGATGATGATTAGAGATTACATTTGGCTGATGATCTCAAAGAAGATCAAGATCACACACAAATCGAGCTTAGGAACAAGCTCAAGCTTAAAGATAAAAATTACTATATCAAAGTATAATATATCAAATGAAGAATCAAATACTACGAGCTGGAACATAAGATCAATCGGAAGGTTGCTGATCTTAAGTTAGTATTTTTTTTTAGGATGACCTCCCTTAGAGGGAGATTGTTACATTTAAGAAAAAGATTCGGTCACCCTATGTATTTTACAGTTTATCGTAGCTCGTAGTTTAATGTAAATCGTATGACATACGGTAATGGGCAGGGTATAAACCTATACGTGTAAGCCCATACCAAGGCCTTAGGCCAGTTTTGTGTAACACTACATAAGCCTCTTCCATGCCATGGAAAAGGTGGTTGGTCATTTCATAATACAAGCATTCACTTTCTCTCACTAGAAGTTTTCTCTCTAGAATCTGGCTAACCCTAACCATCTTCATTGTGTTATGATATCCAATATCCTACAACTCTTGAGTTGGATACTCGGGGAGTAGAGTAGGGCGAAGAGGAGCTTCATTATCGAATCACTATAAATCTTCGTGTCGTGATTTAATCTTTCAAACTCCTTACTTTAATCTAGCATTTATATTTCGTAGTTAATATTGTTTTTACTTATATATATTGTGTTCATATTGTGTTTAATTGATATCACATAAACTCGGTTTTCACAATTGTTAATATTGTTTTTACTTTATAAAAAGCAGTAAACTATTCAACCCATCCCCCTCCTTCTACTTTCCACAGTTAGTATCACGAGCAGGCTAACCCAAGATTTTTAAGATAAACTGTATTTTAAAACTTGAATTAATCTATGGAGTCTGAAAAATATCTAGAAGGGCAATCCTTGCAAAGACCACCACTCTTTGAAAGTGATGGATTTATTTAATGGAAAAATAGATTCTAGACTTATGTGAAATTGAAATATCTAGATCTTTGACATGTTATTACCCATGGTGATTTCCCACCTATTGAAAATAATCCTTTAACTAAAAATGATGAAATTATACCTTTTAAGAAACAAAGTGATGATCTTAAAAGAAGACTTGCTAAAAATAATGAAGCCAAAATGGTAATATATAATGCTTTGCCATGTAAAGAATACGAAAGAATTTTTCTGTGAAAAACCGCAAAAGAAATTTGGAAAACTTTGTTAATCACTCACCAAGGTAATAATCAAGTCAAAAACAACAAAATATATATTCTTGTTCAACAATATGAAGAATTTATGATTCTGGAAGAGGAATCGATAGATAATGCTTTTGCTAGATTTAACACTATTATTACTAGTCTAAAAGCACTTGATGAATGTTATTCTAGCAAGAACTATGTTAGTAAATTTCTTAGGGATCTACATCCTAAATGTAGAGAAAAGGTCACCACAATAGAGGAGTTGAAGGACTTGACATCACTATCACTTGACGAACTTATAGGTGATGAGGATTGTGAAACTCCCAATAAGTTTTACAACTTCGTAGGCAGTGTACCTAACCGTTGTAGTGTAGTATAGGCAAGACACGGGGTTGTTATCGTTCTCTAGGGGAATAGCGTGTGAAGGTTTGAACTAAATGTAACTAGGGTCTAAAGGTTGAAAGAAGAATATTTTTGTATTTTTATATTTTATGAAAGCAATTTAAATCTCGGGTTTGAAGAGGGTTTGTTTTAAACTAATTATCTATTAATTAATCTAATGAGGGGAATTCATATGATAAAAGAGAAGTGTTTACTTAATCATGCATGATACTTATTCCTTAGTATGCTTCTCCTAACTTTATTGCCTTGTCACACTTGTGATGTATGTGTAAGTAGTTCCGAGAAGCATGAAGAATTACACGAAAACGCCGTCTACGTGATACCTTGCTAGGGAAATGCACAAGTAAGGTAGTATGAAGACTATTACAAGGCCCCTAGGGAGATAGACGCGCATCAAAATACTTAAAAGGGATCATCCATAGATGGGTAAGGTAATATGAAGACTATTACCGATGGAATCCTTTCTACATAATCATGCCGCTCTAGATCTTTAATACACTTAGGTAACTAGGGTTCTATAGTCTAAACATACACACACATCAATCAAGAAGCAATGTTATTAGGATCTACATACCAATTCACAATCATAAGCAAACACTAATGAGATCTAGCATAGGATGTTAAAGATAAGCAAATCACAATAACCAATCAAACAATAAGACATATTGAAAGATTAAAGGATAAAAGAACTTCACTATATTGAAACAAGCAAGTAGGGAAGGTAAAAATGGTTGGGAACCCCTTTTATACTCCCAAAGTAAGCTACAAGTTGTTCTCTACCGAACTCCACTCTGAAAACGCTCAAATTATACATATTTTTATATGCGTTATTAGTGCTTTTATATATTTATTTTGGTTAACTATAAGAACTGTTGGTACTTAATCGACTATATTTGCTAATGTAGGTTCACGGTATGTGTCGTGGAAGAAAAGGGAAGAATACACAAAGAAATGGAGCTTAAACAAAGAAGTAAACTCAAACTCAAAGCTTCCCGACACCTGTTCACTGTTTTGGCTATAACTCGGTCATACGAACTCGGATTTAGTTGATTCAAGCGGCCACGGAAAGAGAATTCAAATATCCACAACTTAGAAACATGTTCAAGAGCTGTAAATGCCCAAAACCGCTGGTTTCATAGTAAAGTGTGGCGCACTTTTTGGAGATGCACTTAATTCGCGAATTTGGCCCAAAATCTGTCCACATACATCCCCAACTTGGTCCCTAAGTATTCTCTAGCCTATAAATATAGCCCTTGGTTGCTTGGAACAAAGTATCTCTCATATATCTCATCATATACAATTCACAAGAAAAAGATCCAAGAAAACTGACGAAGTACGCCGCACAATTTATATTGTACGTCGCACTTTTCACCATCACGAAGTGCACCGGTCTTTCTCAAATGTGCACCGCACTTTTCAACCAACATTAATGATACATTAATGATCTTTAACCGACATAAGCCAAGTACGTCACACAATTATATTTGTGCGCCACATTTCTGACCCCTCACAGCCTATAAATAGCGATCAATTTCTAAGCTATTAGATATCTCTCACACACACTTCTACAACAACTGTCCCATTATTTCACACCATCTAATCACGAATTTCAAGAGTAGTGACAGTACTTAAGAGTTCGGGACGATAGGAATTGATAGCTTGGGTTTTAGAATAGTTTTCGATTAGGAAAACTAATTGTCGAATCATTGAACTTGTAATCATTTGATATAATTTCTACAACTCTTTTAATATGAAGTTTTTTGGTATTTATAAGATTGTTATAATCTTTATCTCTTTGATTACGGAGTAGTCGTTTTATGTTTTTTTTGGGCAATATGTGATCTTTGATATTAACCGTTTGGATATGTGTTTATTGAATTGGTAAAACATGTGTTATATAAGAATATAGGCCGAAAGGATTTGTTGTTATTAATCAATATAATCATTAGTTACATTTAAAGGCCGAAAGGATTTGTGACTCGCGATATCTTTATTCTCTAAACTTGTAAACACTATCCTAAACACTTCTATGTCTTAGTATTCATTGCCTAAACAAACATGCTTTAATTATTTGCTTGAACCACCTCTTAATCGCTTTCTTTATAACATCCGATATATACGCGTTTATGGTTAAATTGATAAGTGATAATCATTTTAGCCTTAGCACCTTAATTACAAACTATGAAGACTTCAATTCTCTTAGGACGACCTGGACTTACCTAAACTATACTATACGCGAAAGGGTATACCTGCCCGAGTGTTGTGTTTTTAGTAAAAATTGGTATTTCTAGTATTATAAATTTAAAGCTTGCAAAACACACATCACACTCCTAATATGCTATATAAAACCCTAAATTGGATTTTGTATTTATAAGAAAAGGAACCGCGATGGTGTCACAAGTAATCCTGACACCGTCGCGCTGAGAATCTTCTAGGGTTTCTTTATGATGGCTACAGTCCAGACACCATCACAAATTCTTTTGACGCGGTCGCTTGATCATACAGACGGCGTCGCAAGTAATCCTGACGCCGTCTCCACCTTCTGTAAGCAATTCTTCAAGACTTCGTTGTGTAAAGTTGCACTCTTGTCCCGTTTCTTCCAAAATATAGCCCAAGTCACGTGTATTTCCTCTAAATGTCTTCCATGTGCTAAAAATGCAAAAAGAAACGATTAAGCACATATTTTAAGCATTTTTGCATGATTATAGGAGTTAAATGACCTTGAAAAAGTGTATAAAATTACACCTCATCAAATACCCCTACACTTGGGATTTGTGTAACACCCCCAAATTTACAACACAACGGAATATCACTTTGGGGTGATACTTCATAATATATGCACATGAGTCACAGTAAATGACTTCAAAAGAGACGTTTATAAAACAAAATCACATTCGATTTATTTAAAAAGAAGATTAGAGTTACAAGGTCCCAAACCAGTTTAGAAAATATATTTCTAGTGAGTCACATCACGACTCGTTTGCTTAAAAATTTCCTTTATCGAATGTACAAAATTTTCATCGAGTTCTAATCCTTGATATCCGCGTTCCGTCCCATCCAAGCCATCACGAGTACCTAAACCTGATATACATGCTTAAAAACGTCAACACAATGGTTGAGTGAATTCATAGTGTTTTCAAGTAACAATTAGAACATATAGTTGGTTCCACATAACATTTATAACCTTAGAACGCAGTTTGGTTCCATCAAAAACATGTATGACTTACTAGCTAGGCAAGCCACACCACATTTCTAACTTTCGTGAGCCCGTGTACCGAACCTTAACACATTTATCATCAAAGATAAATAAGTGACCGGGTAGTATGCCACTACCTCTTTCTCAATACAAAATGTCCGTTACAGGGTGCTCATCTTCGAATTCATATCCCAGATAGGGTTGTCAAACCCAATAGATTTATTTAATGCATTGAGCTTTTACCTTAATGTGTGCTTAAATACACATCATTTATACCCCGTAAAACACTATTCATCGGACTAAAAATACTAAAATATGCTTAATTATATTGCAAATATGTTTGTTTGGTACTTTTATGTCTTGTAGGTAAAACGGATTGAAAACGGTGCAAAAACGGGTATTTACGGGTTCATTTCGATCGAGAGTGCTTAATATCCAAGATCAAGACAAAGTCGTGAAAAGTCCCCGAGCATGCCATTGAAATGAGCGTGAGAAAACGAGTCCAACGATGCCCTCAAACTTTATTAGGCCAGCCCGAAACCCATTTTATGGGCTGGGCCTGCCCATGCTAACCAAGCCCATTATCTAAAAAATCCAAGACAAAATATTAAAATCTAAATATATATTGTGGTGGCATGATGTCAGCATGACATCATGGCACATGCCATGAAATTAAATCCTTTCAGGTCACATGACCAAGCACTCAATTGATGGGGGCGAATGAAACTGCGACACGTGGCGAGAGCAATTTGCTTTACAATTTGAATTCATTTGCAAATGTGATCAGACAGATAAAGTTTATTGCTTACAAAGGAAGCACTCACGAGCACACATGGCCTCATCATCAACGTTGGATCAGATGAAAACTTTGCCCAATCCGTGTGAGAGTTATTGAAAGCTAATGATTGGCTATAATGGAGTATGAGGTGGCGTTCGATATTTACACATCAGACCCCTGATTTTTGGCTATAAAATGGATCATACTCCCACATTTTCTAGGGGTTAGATTTTAGGAGTAGTTTCTTTTAGTTTAGCTTATTACAAAATTAGTAGCTTATTTTTTTTGTCTTATTCCAGCTTATTGTTTTCAGTTTATCAGCTTATTGTAACCCTTGGTGTATTAGAAATTTAATGAAGATGATGTTTGTTTGCTTATTGGTTCAGCTTATTTCTAGTTTCTTTTTCCTTTGGCTTACTTTCTTAAGCCCACTTTCCTTTTAGCTTATTCTTAAGAGCTTATCGCCTGTTTCGAATAAGCTATTCTAGTGGCTTATTTCGAGTTTAGATTAGCTTATAATATCAACATAAGCTTCGGCTTATTAAAGCTTCTCTCTTATTTTGTTTTTTTCTTTTTTAGATTACTTATAGCTTATTTTGATCTATAGCTTATTTCGAAATTAAAACAAGGAGCGTCGATTGTTGTTTGGCTCATTCGGTTAATCAATATTTGACTCTCTCATATGTTGCTTATTAGTTTTGTTATGATTTAGGATTAGCTTTCGTTTTTTTTTAGTTTCATCACTTATTTTTGTTTCAAGTAGTTTTTTTAACAGTAGCTAAAATTCTTTGCTAAATCAAATTCTCATACAAGCTTGTTTTATTCTCTTTCGTTTGGGCCACGGTTGGATTTTGGGTCTATTTTGTTTGGTTGATTCACTATTGGTCCAATTGGTTTAGGAAACAGTTTTGCAAGAGTTATATTATAATTAACAGTTTTTAATTTTTTGCGTTTGCAACTTTGGTACCGGTCAACTCATAAGGCGTGGAGCTTAAGGGTTTATTTAGCTAGACCGAATTTGATTATTTGCTTTAGCTAAATAGATCGGGTGGTATTCGTTTATTTGCGGCTCATCAATTCGGTTTCATTTTCTATCTTTTTTCAATTAGTGTAGTTTAGTATAAAAAATGTTTTTGTGTTGCTTATTTTATCATTATATGCTTAGTGAGTAGATTTTCTCATATGCTTGTTAAGTGTTAAATTGCTTAGTGAATTAAGTGTGATTAATAAAAAAGGAAAATATTGATTAGTAATTTTTATATTACTTAAATTATTATTTTGGTTATTCGAACGGGCAAAAGCCGTAAGAATAATTAGGCGTTAATTTAGTAATCGATATCTTAATAAAAGTTGTTTTCAATATAAGCCAACGTTGTGAGTAGATAATTTGTTAGAAAGATATTGGTTCATCAATAAGGACTTAATTGTATATTTAATTCACACTTAAGGATCTAATCACTACACTTAGCATGCATATCTTTTCTAATATACCGTTCTTCGTTTAATTGCTTGCTATTTGCTATTTAGTTTTTCTATAGTTTAATTTATTAAATTTTAGTTTAAAACTAAAATCAAAAAATTTCGATATTCAAGCATCAAACAAAACGCTTTTGTGAATTTCAAATTCATCTCTCGTCGGGATACGACATCCGGGAGATAAACTACTGTTTGTCCTTAAGCAATTTTTATATCAAACGGGATACTCTTTATACTATTACTATTTGATATTTGGGATATATTTTATATATACTATATTATCGTTTGGATCGAACCAAATTTTGGCGCCCGCTGCCTGGGAGAGTGAACGATCTACACTGGGTTTGAAGTAGTGCTCTTGAAGAACCTTTCTTCGAAAGTTTATTTTCGTATTATATATATATATATATATATATATATAATAATATAATAGTATATATATAATATATATATATATAATAATATATATAATATATATATATTATATCCAAAAATATCTTTCATTCTATTATGTATATTAATATTAAATATTTTTCTTTATAAAAAAAATATATTTTTTCATTTTTATTTTTATTTTTCTTTTATATAAATATTAAAAATACCAAAAATATTTTTATTTTTATTTTTATTTTTTATTATTATTATCTTTAAAAAAACCTATAAATATTCTTTTTTATCCTCTTATTACGTTTAATTCTTATCTTCTTTTCCCTCTTATCCGTTTAATTCTTCGACATGTCTTTGTATAACCATTTTGGTTGCTCGTGGTGTGGAGGTCCGTTTAATGGTGGAAACTGTCCGGGCTGTAGCAGTGTAGGATCCGGAAATGAGTTTGTCTATGACCCAAAACCTTATTCTTATAATGAAACACTCGATTTTTATTACCCGCCTCCACAACCCCAGTACGAGAAATACTTGTGTGAATTATGTGGGAACGATTCTCACTTTGGTTATGACTGCCCACCACGGTTCCCGCTTGTCTTTGAGCAAGAACCGAGCTACAATCAAAACTTTAGTGATAATTATTATCCATAAAATTCTCTGAGTTTTCCACAACAATATCTTTGCTGTGAAAACTGTGGGGGTCCTCATGAAAGTTTTCAATGTCAACCAATGAATCAAAACTATTTTGAGCCTAACTATTCCGGTTTTAATCAACTCCCGCAGTATTCCATCGATCATCAGCCTCAGATTATAAATCAATAGTAGATAAATAAATTAAATAAAGAAATCATTGAAAGTTTGCAATCTATGTTTGAGGAATTTTGTGAACGACAGCAGGCGGTTAATATCGATCAATCACCTCCTCGTGAAATGAGTCTCAAAGAAATGGAGGATCTAAAGCAGCATTATTTAGATGATATGAAAAGTTTAAGTAATGACTTACAAATTAAAGATTATCGTAATGATAAAATAGATATTCGTTTTAGAAGGGAATGTGAAGATATGATTGTTGAGCTTAAAAGTAAATTCAATGGAATGAGTATTGAGATTAATAAAAAGAAAGAACTTCAGTATTTAGAGCAGGTGGCTAAACTCAGTACTTATACTACCGAGCCTTCACGACATTTCAATTGTACTTGCTGTGATGACGATGATTACGAGGAGAGTTCTATTCCTTTGAGAGATATTATTTTTAAACTTCCTCTGTCTATTGCAATCACACCTATTTTACCGACTTTGGAGCCCGAGGACTCTCTCATCATGGGGGAAGAGCATCTTAGCACTATTCCTGAAAAGGAATCGGACGAAGCAATAACGTCTAGTGTTGATGATTTTGTTCCAATCCCAAGTGAGTCCGAGGATACATCCGAGAGTGATAGTGATTGTGATTTACCTACGTGTGATGATTTCTCTCCCATTAACATTTATGAGGAAAAATCTGTGACTTTCTCTAATCCTCTTTTCGATTAAAATGACGATTTTACCTCTAGTGATGACGAGTCACTATCCGATGAGGACGTTCCGGAAGAAAATGTTAAAATTTACTCAAACCCTCTTTTCGAATTCGATGACGAATATATCTCTAATGACTTAAATCCTCTTTTTGATTAGGTGTTAGAGAACATCGAGAGTAAGGACTCTTATGTTTCTAACTTTGATGAGCCGACTTTTTTAGTCACGCCTCTTTCCGATGTTAATGAGGATGAGTGTTTCGACCCAGGAGGCGATGAGATCGAAGCCTGTCTTACAAGTGATTCAATTCTAACAGGAATTGATGGTGCCAATTTTGATCCAGAGGGAGACATTATTTATCTTGAGAGTTTGCTTAATAATGACACTATCCCTTATCTCCCTCCCGAGGTGTTTTTAGATCATGACCCGAACAACTTAAAGGATGAACCTGATTTGAAGAGTATTGTCAAAGTTTTCGACCCCGGGATTCATGAGAAAAAATTTTCTCCTACATATGTGAGCTTACCCTTTGAGGATCGCCATTATATTTCCATCACATATGTTATCCGAATTTTTATTTCTTATTTCACCTATCCGGTGGATTCTTCTCTTCCTCTCTCCTCCGGGAGTGAGGATATCATTTTTGACCTCGGCATCTTTGCTTTTCATTTTTCTTC
>BQNB010102581.1:0-24211 GCA_026074375.1 Tanacetum coccineum | reverse complement strand
CCTTGCTTGATGTAAACATTTAATTGTTTGATGCCCGTTTACATTGAACGCTAATTTTTAGCTTACGCGATTTAAACTTAATTCATGAAATCACAAGCAAATGCGTACAACACTAAAAATAAATAGTATTTTTATCAACGTCGTCAATGACTCTAAAACACAGGGTGTTATAACCACCCTACAATCCTTAGCAAGATGTCATGGGCGGTTACAGTTGAAGCAAGTGCGACAGGGTGCCTTAGGTGGATGGTAAAAGGTACAGGTGGTACACTTGGGTGTCGTGCCCGTGTTCTCTCTCCTAACAGGGTTCGTGGTTGTAGCAAAAGCATTCTCAGTCCTAGTTCTCTTATTATCATCCCTCCCATTCCTATCCTTACTAGGTTCTTCCTCGTTTCCTCTCTTCTCATGGTTCTTTTTTATTGACCCATTCCTAATGGCTTCATCAGTCAGTTTGCCAGTAATCTGCACAGCCTTTTGAATAGTCATTGGCTCTGTTGCCGCTACCATTCCTCGAATCTGTGGGGCAAGGACATACACGTACCTCTCAATCCTTTTGTTCTCAGGGCTAACTAATTGAGGAACTAACCAAGCTAACTCATGGAACCTATCAGTATATGCAGCATGGCCAGCCCTGACCATGGCGTGATTCCACAACTCAGTTTCTAACTTTTGCATCTCATCACTTGACATAATTCCTCCCTAGTCAACATCTTAAAGTCTTCCCATGATGTACCTACAGCTTCTTCTCGACCTCGTGTGTGGATCTGAGAGTTCCACCACGTAATAGCCTTACCAACAAATGATCCAGCAGTGTACTTCACTTTTTGGTTATCCTTACACCCACTCATATCCTAAACTGACTCCATCTTTTCTATCTAACGGGTATAGACTATAGCACCTCCCTTACCATCATACTCTTTGGGTTACAAGCTAAGAACTCCTTATAAGTACAACCCCTATGGTCGTTGTTCTCAATGACATTCCTAACATCACCCTGAATGTTATCATTGACGGCATCGCTATTTGAATTCCTACCATTCCCTTGATCTCTACCTTAGTCGCCTACTTGGGCTATGCTGGTGGGAAGTAAACACCATCATTCACCTCCCTACCTTGACCACTTACTTGACCATCTTGACCATCAATCCCACCATTACCCTGATCACCAGATCGACCTCTAGTTCTACCACCTCCTCTACCAGTCCGTCCACCCGTCCTTCCTCCTCGTGGTGCGGCAGTTGCCCGACCAGCACTTTGTGTCGTCATCCTTGGCGGCATTATCTACACGAGGGAGGACATAGGTAACATTAGGTAGGCGGGAAGGTTAATATATATAGGATAACTTAGTATACTATAATACGCATAATACGGTCCTAAGGTGTCAACACCGATTTGTGTGAACGATATTACTAAATACGCGTGAGTCGTGATACGTTTATAACTACGTTGGCCACCGTATTTATACCCGTATCCTTTCCCAGTCGTACCCAGTATTAGGCTCACACATTTCAATGATTGACTTTTCTAATACGATATACTATATAACCATAGAAGCAAGTATAAGCGGAACACCGCGCATATAGATCCTTTAACGCAACTATATGAAGGTTCTTAGGTTATAGTCTAGGCCAAACCACCTAGTTCTCTATAACCTTGGCTCTGATTACCAATCTATCACACCCCAACATAGGCGAAAACACAGGCATGCGACGAGAATGATCAATCATAACACAAGATACATGATAGAGAAAAGTAAAATGCATTAATGAAAAGTGTCATGATGATCTTCAACCTCAAATACAGACTTGAGTGAAGTCCCAACAAGAACACATCAAATAGTCTCCACAAATACAAACAGATACCCACGCAAGGGTCCATACTAGTCTTAAAACCGCAACCCTCAAATTACTTAAGTTCAACACAAAGCTAAATGCCAAATATCTCAGAACGCAATCCATACAGGATGCTCTTAGGCTCTACTAAATCTTGCAACTCAGATTCACTGGTCATTCTCAATACCTGGAAATGATACTCGAAAAGGTCAACAAAAATGTTGGTGAGCTCGTAGGTTTGATAGAAAACCCAGTCGTTGTGCCAATATTTTAAGTAGTGGACAATTGTGCAATATGACAGTGAATACATGCAACACATTCAATTTTCAAACCATAGCAAGTCTATGCTATAAAAGATCCACACAGAAAGTTCCACACAACATATTCTACCAAAACTCATGTCATTCACATAGCAGTCATAGGCACATAACATTATCTTGAAAACAAATCAACTTTTGCACAGTACAGAAAACAAGTTCAAAACAGATTTAAGTATCATTTTCCCCTATCGAAAAAGATTTAAAAAGTGGGGCTACGAGAACTCACCTCAACAAGGTGACAGTAGCAAGATCAAACAAGCAAATGCAACGACGTCTAAACACGACCTAGTCCAATTAATGTCCTTTTTAGATATACGCTTCAAAAGATGTTTTATAGGTTGATGCATAGAAGTCGGATGAGTGTTGTACGGTCACCCTTAGACGTCATCAGTGGTGTGATGGTTGACGATTTGGTTTCAAGATAACATACTCCAATTCCTTCTTTAGTATAATATACTTTTACTATTTAAGTAAAATAGATAAGTAAAATAAGATAACTAAATAATAGGCATTCAAAATATACTTCGGTAAATCTATTCGGTAACCTTAGTTATCTTAATTAATTTTATAGCTTATAGGAAATTAAACGTTTATTTACATAAAACAACTTTGAGAAGTTTCATATTTTATATTTATAAAATATATATTTTTCGTCTTTTAGTTTACTTATTAAAATAATAATATCTTATTATTTTGTCGTAAAAGTAAGTTTTGAGTAAAAAAAATCTAAGTATAGAAATTTTACGAAAATTCGGCATGACCCGTTCGTTTACACAATGTTTTTCAAGGTTTCAAACCTCAATTTCAACACTTTTTCCCAAATTTCACCATTCTTCGATAAAATGCCAAAAATCTATATTTCACAACGTTTCCCAAAACATGTTTCCTTAAACGACAAATTTATTCATGTGTAATTATATAATTATGTTTCACTTTCAAAAGTCAGTTCTAAATGTAGAAAACGACTAATTTTAGCTTATTGGGCCTTAAGGCCCAATAGAGGTCCAATACGTTATTTTCAAGTTCTAGGATCCGATTTAGGTCCAATATCATATATAATATCAAATACAAGTTCGAGAAATAAACCACAACACAAGCCAATACATACGGACCAAGACCAATCCATGGTTGGGCTTGTCTTATTGGTTCGTGGCTTTCCTTAAGTCCAAATAAGCTATTCGTAGCTTATTTTCAATTCGTTAAGTTACGTTAGGCCTTAAATAACATAATGAGCTATAACCAAAAGCTACAAAAATAAGTCGGACCACAAAAAGCCCACAATAAGCCACGGCTTATTGGGCTTTTTGGGCTTTTTGGGCCGTGGGTCACAATAAGCACAAAAACAATCCATTAAGCTTTTAAATAAGCTAATATGCTTCTTAGTTCATTTAGATAACAAAATAAGGTACCAAATAAGCTCACAAAAATAAGATACTATAAGTAAATAATCAAAACCATGATTCCTTGAACCTTTATTCCATTCGAAACTCATAACTATAAAATAGGCCAAATAGTGCTTATTTTTAAGCTAGACCGAAAATAAGCTATATAGTATCTAAATGTTTTTCAACCATCACAACTACGACATAAAAATGATAAACCCTTGCTCCCCTTTTTCTCATATTCGAACGAACCAAACACCCCTTTATTAACTTTTGAAAATTTCTAGTTGATGATTTTAAGAAAACGCACCGTACAACATTCATCTATGCATCTATTTACACTCAAAAGTATAAAAATATTCAAGATAAGATCGACTTACAAAGAGGGTTTTAAAAGCGAGTTAAGACATGATCTAACAACCCAAACGTTGTTTAAATGATAACCTGAATACTAGAAACAACCCACTAATCCTAAATCTTCATGTTCTTGATTAAGTTTGCAAAATTTTATGTGTGTGTATGTAGATCGGACGCAACAAGAGAAAGCAAATAGAGAAAAATGTGTTTTTAAAATCATGAACTATGTGTGATATGAATCTAGACAAAACATATGTACTAGGAGGTTGGACACAAGAGCTACAAATTAGCCATCCTTGTCCCCCACAAGGCTTGATCGCGGGTGGGAATCCAAGGGGGTTCGGGTTGGTTCGTTTTGTGTCTGTTTTCCTTAAAACCCAACGTTCTCGACTTTAAAATATTACCTGAAGTTTCCTAGTATTTTTATTAGACTTATAAATACTTTTCCAAGAACTTAGAATATTTACACGACATATTTCTGAATTAAACTTTCCAAAATTCGTTTTGAACATTAACGAACGTGTCGGGACTCGTTTTTCAGCATTTCAAGCTATTTACGGGACGAACCTCCCGGAGTATAATCAACATAGATCAAATCCTCTAAAAAGGATTAAAACAAGCAACATAAACATGAAATACTCACAATCACATTGATTCTCCCCCGTTAACACGGTACTTGTTCTAACGAAACAGACAAAAGTCAAATAGTCAAAGGACCAAATTAGAACATTCAAAATCTCAGAAATGGGCAAGGGTTACATTAATTAATAATTAATATCTTTTATTTATTATTAGTATTTATCTTCATTTGATTTCGATAATTATGAAATAAGCCTATAAATATAAACGTTATTATTTCATTTTGCATCTGTTAATTTAGAAAACCAAAACCCTAATTCTCTCCTCCTTTTCTTCTCCTTATGTTCGACCATGACACCAACCCAAGAAAAAGCAAGGGTTTTGTATTGTCTTCTATAATTCGATTATATTGTTGTTGAGGATTGACTTCATATTAGCACACTGTTGTGATTGCTTGAGGGCTAGTATGTATCGCCGTGATGAGTTCTATCTTTGAGCTCTAGGATATCTATCTAATCTCCCACTCGAAATAAGGTACGTGTTGGGGAAACATTGACCAAGATCTCCTTTATGTTTTGACGATGGCAAATAAACGTTCGCAACACTTAAAATAACAAACGATAGCCAAAATCTGGAAAACCGGATTTGTGAATTTGGCGCGCTGGTCACGCGTCAGCACGTGGCAAGCGCGTCACTCACGGTATCCATTTTTACGGATTTTGAAATGTCAGATTTCCTCTTACCCGACACATGTGGAAACTTTAATAAAGGTATGTACATGATACTTGAATATTTAGGAACACTCCAAAAGAGGTTTAGACTTAGAAAGAAGCAAAAAAAATCCTCTCATTTTTCAACAAAAAGCCAACTCATTTCTTTTAGCAAACACATCTAGCCAAGGCCGAAACTTATTTTCTAAACCTAGTATGAATATACTTTTAACGTACCATCAAACGAAAGTATTCATTTGACCTTAATCCGGATTTACGTTGCTCCTAATCACGTAACGAGTTTTACTCCCTTATTGGTCTAACTAAGTCAAAGGACACTTTGAGTAAACGCGTCCTTTCCCGTTATGGGATATGCTTTACTTGAGATGCAAAGAACTTAGCTTGTTTGCATCAATGTGATTAGTGATCAAGTCCATTGTTGATAATCATGGATTAAAGTCTTAATGACTATATGAGTTTGTGGTAGTTGAAGGTTAATTATACTTTGTTCATTCTTACCTTTTTAAATGTTTTATAAACTCTGACATTCCCACATGTATTCCTCATATATAACCTTTATCTCACTTCTCACCTAAACATTCCCTAATCATTTGTTAATCCCTTCTTTCTGAAACAAATGATTATTCTCACCTCTCCACATAATCTATATATTTCTTCCCATTTCCTAAATCATTCCTTAATCACTATTTCTCAACTCTTTTATCTCTTAATGGCAATATAATTAAACCCATATAATCAATCCTTTGATTATCATATGCATCACTTCTCTTCACAACTATAAACCTTAAACCTTCCTCACTCGAACCTTTCGCAAAACATACCCACATGGGACAACTCACATTCCCTTACACATTGTTCCTTGATGTACTTGTTATTCCCTTCATTCCCAACATAGGCTCCCTTCTATCACATCTCAACATTCTTTACAACACAATCCCTATTCATTCTCTTCTTCACCTCAACATACACACACACATCCATTTGAATTCAAATTACACACACGCTTAAACCTTCCTCCATACACTTCTCCTTACACACTCTTTAGTTTGAATTCAAATCCCTCTCACACACACAATTACCAACTTCTCCTACACACTTCTACCCTTCCTAATATTTGAATTTTGAATTTCAAATGTTAAGCTCCCTTCTATCACATCAACATCACATCTTATCCAACTCATTACAACTCATATTCTACTCACTCCAACTCATATGCAACTTATCCTTATCCTTATCATTGAGATTTGAAATTTAAATTAGAAACCAAAGGCTCCTTTCCATCACATCAATGCCAACTCACATACTTTACATCTTTATCCCACATGTGATATTTGAATTTGAAATTCAAATTATCCCTCACAACATCCACACTTTTTCTCCAGCCAAAAAATATTCCTTTGGCATATTCAATATTATTTTGGCATATTATTTATTTCTTTGGCATATTCTTTCTATCTTAAATATGCCAAATCATCCACTTAACCATGGTTAGTTTCTAACTAAACCAAATACATGCGAGGAATACCCAAACACACCATTTGTCTAATGGTTCTTGTTATCCCAAAAGCTTAATCCATTTCACAACAATAAGCTATACCAATAAGCAAACAAAGATAGAAAAGAGATAAGGAAAGTGAAAGATTATTAGAGAGAAATAAAGAGGTGGAAGGTTTACACACACACACAAACTATGCAAATGGTAACCAACACCCTCTCCATGTGTGGAGAGGGTCCTTTTATACCCTTGAGCCATAAGTGGCATGTGGGCTTTTCTACTTGGGCCGGGCTTGGCTAAACTTGGGCTTTGAGCCCGTAACACGGACAATATTAGATTACAATCCAAGCCCGTTGAACCCGACTAGCCTATTACTTAACAAGACTAATTATGACTAATAAGACCGATAACATTCTTGTTCGACTTATATAAAATTAAGGCTAACAGTTCTTTTTTATCTCCTTGAGGTTGGACAAACATCCCTAAATCTCTTTTAATTACTTCATAAATGTTTTATCAAATGGCTATTTGAGTTGGTTCACCTTGAGTGTAAGAATAATGAAAAGGTCAAAATGTGAAGTACAATTGGGGGTTTAGCAAGAACGGGTATTTCAAACGCAAAAAACCTAAAAAATGTACCCGGGCTTCTGACACGCTGGACACGCGCTGACACATGGCCAGCGCGCCACTTACGGCTTACATTTTCCCACTTTTGGGTTTTTGGCCTATAAATACCCCTCTTGGCTTTTGTATTCCTCACATCTTTCCATTCTTTCTTTCTCTCTTTTTCTCTTCTCCTATCCTCTAAGTCTAACACCTCTTGTGTTCTTAATCTTCTCATATATCATTCTATTAAAGAACACATCTCCGCAAGAGAGACACACAAGTACTTAATCCACACTTGTGTGTTATTAGTCGAGGGTCTTATTTCTCATACCATTTCTTTTAGAATCGAGTCTCTAGGTTAGGTTAGGAGTTGATCTGAAACAAAACAACTTATTCAATTTGGTTGTAAGGGAAGTCTTATATCTTAGTGACCAAGCCTAGATCATTAGGTGATCTAGTTTGGGTTTGGCATACTTCCAAGGGGAAGTTCTTAGTGGTCTTAATTGATCATAGTGATCCTAGAAGAAAGTCAAATCACGGTCTTAGGGGTGGATTACGAGGGTGGATTACCGTAGGGAGTAGCTCTTCTTAGTGAGCGTCGATCTTAGTGCATATCGGTGGAGCGAAGTTGTAATACAATTTATAGCCCACCATAAGGATTATACTAGAGTAGTAGCATCGTGTCGTGGATTCACAACTGGACGTACAGATGGTATAAACCCCCATCCTGAACCAGTATATTTTGTGGTCTCTCTCTCCATCTACTTATTGTATTCATCATTAAGTAGATCATTACGCCACTCGATTCTTTGAGGCTTGAAGTTTTATAAACTTCGAAGAAGTTAAGAATACCGTATTCACCCCCTCTACAGTTCTACAACGTTCACCACTTTTCACCAAAAAACTCATCTTCATATATAAAAACTTATTCATCCATTTTTTGTTGTAAGTTTGTAAACCACTAACAACATGTTCACGTTTAGGTCGATTAAAAAACGTAAACCATTCATCACTCGTGGCTATATGATAAAAATAACGAAATAACTTTTTAGAGGGAGCTAAACAAAGCGTCCTACATAATAGCTCAAAGCATAATAGTTTCCTGTAGCAAATGGGAGAAAGTTGTAATATGCTTATTCAGTAATGTTGTAAATTTTTTGCTAAAAACACAAAGATAGGAACATAACCCGACTTGTAAATAGTTTTTATATATCCCAACCATATGCTCCGGGTTACTATTACTATTATGGTTTAAATCCAGAGCACAAGCACCCACTTCATAACCAAGATAAATTTTTTGGTACAAACTTGCAAAATTTTTGTGTCAAAGTAGAAGGGTACGCCTCAATACCGATCATTTTCATATGTCACAAACATAAGTTTATAGAAAGGAGAGCTCAAAACAAACTTACTTGAAAAGGGTACTTCAAAAGATTGGTAAAACAAGGGATGCGGGTAATGTAAATAAGCTTGTATTATCCCAATTTATAGAAATTACAAAGGCGGTGAAGGACTCTTATGACATAAAATATATAGCTTTAACTACAACTTGATTATAGGAGAAACAATGCCTCATGTATGTAAACATTGTATGATTAGGCCTCCATGCCAAATACAAAAATATAGATATTCACATTTTTCTAGTAAATCTCAAACATGCTTTTTGATCATGCTTGGTCTTGAGGGGCTTAATGGGGTTAGTGGGCTAAGTGCAACATAGTTGTGATAATAAAACATAACACATGCATGGTTTTCATACACACCAACTTCTACTTTTCCCTTTGATAAGTCATGGAAAGACAAGTACAAACATCCCATGAAGTCATACAAACACTAAGTTCCTTCCTTCCATTTCACAAATTCATCATCTATAAATACCAACTATATGTTTGAGGATGACACTTCTCTTATCATATACATATATACCGTACAACAACAAAAGAGTATGCCTGACTTAAGCATCAGAGCCTGTTCCCGAGGTTCATCATCGGGGTAGTGATAACGATATAGTATTTCTTGTTTTAAATGATCTCAGCTAACAGGTTTGAACACGAAGAAGAGTCTCGCTCCACTTCCAACCAGCATATCTCGGTAGCATCATACTCAAAGTATGAAATTAATGTTAAATTAAGTTTTATTTGTTTCTCATTATATACCCTTTAATTTTTGCTTGTATTTTTTGAGATAGAGATAATGATGTTAGCAACTTTGGATAGGTTATTTATGTATTGACCAGGTCGCGAGTTAAATCCTATAGATAATAATCTTTTTTCATTGATACGTCCTTTTGTAGTATTGCATGTGATTTACATGTATGTCGGCTTAGTAGAAAGAAGATAGACACAAAAGTATGTAGTTCCTACATCATATTCCCATTAACTATGAGTTACCTACGTAACTCATATACATTATGGCGATAAATAGTTGCGTTGGTATTGTTGTTCTGGCGGATTCCAATAAAAGCAAAAAGTCATGACGCTTGTGGTGTAAGACATAAGATAAAGAGTAACGTGTCACGTTTTTATACACGATAGATGACATGTTTGTTAATGAAATGTTTAACTTTAATGGTCGACTTCGCGACATCTAGTAAATTGTTATATAACTTGTGTAGGATAAAATCATTGCGCTAAAAAAGTTTAAGGGTTTGTGTATTGACCAGGTCGCGAGTTAAATCCTATAGATAATAATCTTTTTTCATTGATACGTCCTTTTGTAGTATTGCATGTGATTTACATGTAAGAGGATTGAATATTTTACGTAATAGTTTATCGAGCTTGGTTAGAAGATAGGATAAATACTCGTTTAATACTCGTTTTTATATTAAACAAATTTTATCTTAACTTTGAGCTCGATTGAAATTCGTTGAACTGATTAAGTTAAATTTTTGACAATCAAAACTTGAGTAGTGTCGCTCTCTTAGACTAAGCGTAACAGTAGAGCTTCAATAATTTTTAAGACAATATCACACGTGAAGACTGTTACAAGCTCTCACCAACCACTAAAACGAGATGGATTATGTAAATCACTGAGTGGAATAAAATATATGTATGTTTAGTGTTTTATAGAGTATCGAAATGTAAATAGTGAAAAGTAAAAAGATTAGACATGACTTTGTGGAGACGAAACTAGTGAAAAAATTAGTGTGGGTTCCAGAGATCCTAAGATACGATTTTGTGAGGTATTGTTAATTTTGTTAGATACCAGATTTCCAAAGAGAAGATTAAAGGTTTAAATTCAATGGAGAGAAAATTAATACTCTTATGATCAAGGAAGTTCACTTGCGCCGACTTCAAACTATCAAAAAACATAGTCGCACTGTGATTAGTCGGCACTTCATGTTGAGTCGAAAAATGCATCTGTCTTTAATTTTTTTGTTCTGAGTACTGTTTAGTTAATTGTAATGAATATATTAAAGGGCAATACGCTTTGGCGTGCGTGCCCTCTGATATAAAGTAATATAAATTTATAATTAAAAACAAATACACGCTTTTTCAACGGAAGTTTAATATTAAAAAGAAGTTACGAAACACACCCTCAAACTATGCGACAAATTACTAAAACGAACTTGAACTTTTACTTATTTACGACATTTTTATATGACTATCTTTATTTATCAAATATAAAACGCATATCTATCGATTCATTCGGAAGAAAATATGCCACTAAAAAGATCGTTGAATTGCGAATAAAACGTGTCAAATATTGCAATGCTTTTGACATACGTACGATTTTTATAAAAAATGTTGAAGTTTAATATATATATTTAAAATATTTACGAAAATAGTCTTTGAGGTTATTGGTTCGTTACAAAGTTAGTCTTTAGTGACTAACTTTGCAACGAAACGCTAATCTCAAAACTATTTCCGTAAAAAAATTTAAAAACAAATTACGAAAATAGTCCTCTAGGTTATTACTGGTTCATTACAAAGTTAGTCGTTACAAACCTCAACGAACTTTGTGTCTTGGTTACGTAATGCCCATTTTTTTATAATATAATATTTTTGTTGACGTGATAGAGATCAGCTTGGTAAATAGAAGACAGATCTGTCCCTCCGGACACACAACACAAGACAAGAAAAGAGACCGGAGTGAGATCATAAACCCTAATTCTAATTCAAGATGATGTCCGGCAATTACACCACCATTGACAACCAGAACGTTTCCGGATCTGTTCCTGTAACACTTCAATTCAATATTTACAACTTTTTTTAAATTAATATTACTAGATCTCAATCCTAATTTAATTTCATCTACATTTTGCAGGCTGTTTCAGATCCACCTGGTCAAGTTTCTGTCAAATTCAACGGTACTTTATTTTCTCTTTAAATTACCATTATTCCTTTCTTTAGCTTAATTCTGATTTTGAATTGATTGTTGCAGATGCGAGTCTTCAACAGTTTCCACCGTCTGGTGCTCAGGGCAAGATCTCCGGAACTGGTGGACCCCCTCGCGATGCCGATGGTCAGTCAATGTGCTTCTTTTCATTCATTCACATGTTTAGGTTATATCTCAAGGATTCTGTTTGCGTAAAGTGAAGAATTTAGGATTTATGTTGTCGGATTGATAGATGTGATGTTGTTGACCGAGGTCTCAGGATGTGGGGGTGCGTAGTGTTGATATGCGATTAATGTTTAGATTTACGTAGGAGAAACATTTATAGAGGCAGTTAGGCTATTTGGCTATGCTATGTTTTATGCTGTGTAAGTTGTAAGGGGAGTTCCACGTGACTTAGTTTCTTTAATCAAAGGATTACAATGTTCTCAAAACAAAACTGATTTACGCCATCAGCCAAATGGAAGAACAGAATAATAGATTTATTTTATAGAGTATAGACTGAGGGATGTTATATGTGCAAGGCTAACTTGTAGAAAATACATATCACAATGTGGTTTTTTAACTGTTTGCTTACTTTTGCTGTTTAGGTTATATCTGATAGATATTGTTCTGTTTTATTCCTTTTAAAGTTAATGTATGTATATATACGTTGTATAAAATCGTGCATGAAACAGAATCACATGTAGATACGATATCAATAATGCACAATAACAATGGCTACGCAAAAGGAAATTGCGTAAACAGAAGAACATAGGTTATACGTTCTTTCATTAAAGAGCTATCTGGCTTGTCGTTTATATGAGATTGATGTTTAGAATGACCTAGGAGATACATTATTAGACGCACCTAGGCTATTCAGTTACAATTAGTCTCCATGCTGTAAGTTGCAAGGGGAGTACCACATGACTTAGTTTCTTGAATTAAAGAAGCAATGAAGCATAACCAGTTTCACAGAACAAAACTGATGTGCACCATCAGCTAATTGGGAAAGAATAGTAACGTCTGGAATTTTCCAAGATACGGACAGAATAACAAGTCAGGGAGGGGAGTTTTTAATATGCGAGAATAAGTTATAGAATTGCTTGGTTATGAGTTTTGGATCCGAAAGATGAAAATAACAGAATAAGGTGATTTCATGATTTTCTTGGTGCCATGGCTATGTCATGCATGAGGTGATTAGTTGAAGGAGATGACACGGGTTTGCGTTATTAAATCACCTTAATCCGATGTCTAGAGTCTATAGAGTGTCTGTGACCATAGTAAACTGATAACACTGGATGTTGAAGTAAGTAGAGTTGGACATGCTAGGGCTTTTAAGGAATATGGAAACCATTTTATGTGATACGACTGGTCGGGGAAGACTATCCTGCATTGTGTTTGTTGTTTCCTTTGATCTTATAATGAAATTTGGCAATAATGGAAAGAATTTTGTTCACAATAGTTGAAGTATGTGTATAAAAAATACTTCCTTCTCTGCATACTGTAGTGATACATTAGTTAATGACCTGAGACTCTTGAGAGGAATTAGTCCTGTGTGGACATTAACTTTACTTAGCAAAGCTAGCATCATAGACAAAAATTTTGCATATTGATTTCCGGTACAAACATATCAGAATAGTCATGGTCATGTTTGTCAGTAGACATTGTAGCTGTACAGATGGCAGGTAATGAACAACATGGTATTTTATAAGCCTGCATTTATAGTTTAGCATTTTTTTTTTTGCCTTGTTTTACGTTTAATCTAACTGCTGTACTTCAGCCTGTTTTTATAGTTTTTTTGAGAGACTATAATTGACTTATATATGTGCAGATACATTCTCAAAGCCAGTATCCGGTTCATCGGAACCACAACAAAGTGGTGGTTGGTTCAAGATATTCACTGTGGCTGCTTACCAGCCTTACTTTGACGTTGACACATCTGATGTTCTAGAGAGGATTAAAGATTCCCTCTTGCCTTTCAGTGGGAGCTTCAATGAGAAAACTGCTAGTAACCCAGATTTGTAAGTCGACTTTTCTGTGGATTTCCATTTGAGTTTAACGTACCAAGTTCATATTGTACGTAAAAGTAAAAAGCTGTAAGTGATTATGTATTAGATACACAGAAAACTATTAGCTTTCTGTGGTGTTTTGCATACCAACTTTAGTATATTCTTATGTAAACTTTTGAGTATCTATACTATTATATAAAACATTTATAATGTGGGTCCCATTAAAAATTAAGATAAGGAGGTGCAATCTTGACCATTCATCTTATTTTAGAAAATCACATCATAGAGTGACATGTGTCACTTCTTAATTAAAAAATCATTTTTATTTTCAATTTGACATATCTTTTTATCTATTTATTTTTTTTATGATTTAATTTCACCATATTTTCTAAAATTTCGTGATCTTTAATTCAACATCCATTTTGATATATTTTTATAAATTTTTAGCTTTTCACATTTTTAGTGGGTTTATTTTGAATTTTTTTAACAACTTTAACTTTAATTTGAATACATACTTGATTCGTAAAAGATATATACTTTTGGAGACAATGTTTGATGGGTAAGAGAGTGTGTGAGTCTTTATACAAGCGAGAATGATGTTAATATGAGGTACGAAAACCCAAACAAACGAATTCTCTAAGCGGGTAGGGAATTGCGGAGCGAGTTGGGTTAGCAATTTTTATCGCCGCCGCTATGCGCGGGTATCCAACTATACTATTATATAAAGCATTTATAATGTGGGTCCCATCAAAAATTAAGATAAAGAGGTGCAATCTTGACCATCCATCTTATTTTAGAAAATCACATCATAGAGTGACATGTGTCACTTCTTAATTAAAAAATCACTTTTATTTTCAATTTGACATATCTTTTTATCTATTTATTTTTTTTATGATTTAATTTCACCGTATTTTCTAAAATTTCGTGATCTTTAATTCAACATCTATTTTGATATATTTTTATAAATTTTTAGCTTTTCACATTTTTAGTGGGTTTATTTTGAATTTTTTAACAACTTTAACTTTAATTTGAATACAAACTTGATTCATAAAAGATATATACTTTTGGAGATAATGTTTGATCAAGCGAGAATGATGTTAATATGAGGTACGAAAACCCAAACAAACGAATTCTCTAAGCGGGTAGGGAATTGCGGAGCGAGTTGGGTTAGCAATTTTTATCGCCGCCGCTATGCGCGGGTATCCAACTAATTCATAAATGAAGAGGTCAATAAACTAATTATTACGTGTCAGATGTATGGAGAAAAAAATTATCATACACTTTTTATCAAGACCATGAAGAGGATGGAGAAAATGCCTAAATCACTGGTTAATAAAATTTGGAAAATATCTGCCATCTTTTTAGATGTGTTTATATACAATGACTTCCTATATATTTCCCTCTATCGCCATACAGTTAATTTACCCCTCTATTACCCAAACATTTAATTTACCCTTTTAAATTACTTCCATGATCAGGTATGGGCCTTTCTGGATTTGCACTACCCTAATCTTCGTGGCAGCTTCAATTGGTACATTTGCGACTTATTTGGCTCACAAGCTACAGCATAAAGAGTGGAATTATGATATTAATCTGGTAACCTGGTCTGCTGGTGTGTTCTATGGCTACGTTGTTGTTGTCCCTCTATGCCTGTACATAATTCTCAAGTACTTCTCTGCACCTTCAACCCTGGTTCAGCTGTTCTGCCTATATGGGTACTCCCTGTTTATCTTCATCCCAGCAATGGTAAGAATTTTGTTTCTCAAGTCCGTTCATGTCTTGATATATTTGGATAATGTCTTTTACATTTGTATTTAGGCTGTGTTAGGATGTGTTTTTAGTATTCCCTTCAGTTTTCAGTGTTTGGAATTAATGATTATGATCTTGTTTCAAAATTATTATTTAGGGATAAATACGGCGATGGCAATTTTGACCCGCTTACTTTTGAATGGGTCGGTGCGGATTTATGTTTTATCTCAAACTGGTCCAATGTATAAAAGAAGAATAATAGCTAAAAGGAAATGGGTCAAATGGGTCAAAAGTTTTCCAGAGTGTGTTTAATTAATGTTAAAACCTCCTAAAGCACTTTCTTCGTAAAAATCAGATCATTTCAGAAATAATAGTGATTTTGTTATCATATTTTAACACACTAGTTGTATTTATAAAATGAATTTACTTGAAGGACACCATGTGGAACTTTGTGTTTTAATAGTCAATGTTTATGGTTGATTGCAGTGCCTATCTATTGTTCCGGTGGAGATATTCAGATGGGTGATAACCGGTGTGGCAGGGATCATGTCAGCGTTATTTGTTGCACAGAATCTTAGGAACCACATTATGTCAGCTGGTGAAAGGTGGTTCTTGATTGTGGCCGGGATTTTCTTGTTGCAGTTGGCTCTTTCCATTGTTCTTAAGCTGTATTTGTTCAACGTGAGTGTGTAATCTTTTACTTCTCTTTGTTTAACAGCAGCAATTATAGCGGGGTTTAGAGTAAATGTGAACTAAGAGTTGTTTAAAAATTTGTATGTTCCCCATGGACAGCAAAATATATTCTTTTTTTAATCGATTTTGATATAATATATATATATGGAAGCATAATAAGTTCATGATATTGAGCCTACTTCAAAGCTCATTTCTATCATCTGCATCTTCTTTGTTTTTTGTTATATCCAATGGAATACAAAAGCATCACCGAAACATTGAAAATGAGACAATGCGTACAGAAATATAGTTACTGCAACCCAACTTTGTAAATATATTCAGCTATGATGACTAGAATGCCCCTGGTCTGTTAAACTTCTAATGCTTGAAAGCTGAAGCATAAACTTGAAAAAAGTGGAATGGTAGGGGATGCAGTCTTAGGGGACTAGTCATGACTTGTGAAAGGCGACAAAATGGTAGCTAAAGACATGAGTGTCGACAACACATGGCTTGGGTGGGGTTTTGGTGAGGTGTTCCTGCCACTGGATGATCTTTAGCCAGAAGCTATGGTTGTACACTGAATAAGAAAAACAGTTGTTACTATATAGCAAAGTTAGTTGGTTGCATTTTTTATAGTTGTTATAGTTAAAAGATTATCAAATTGGTAGCGCCTTTACGTCTCGTTTTGTTTTGTAGCTCATTTTTAGTAAAATGATGAGTATATAAGCAATGAATTCCTTATGGTTGAAGAAACAATTACATCAACCCTTGACATTGAATTCTAACATCAACTTAGATACCAAGTTTTTTTTTTGAACGGCAACTATTTATTAAAAAAACCCTAGCAAGGTACTAGCAATTACAAATCAAATCAAGAATTAGGTATGTTGAAGCCAACGAAAATTAAAATCCCAAGAAAAAGAAAAATTGCTTCTAGCATTACACCAAGTAAAAAGAGCTCGTAATAATGTCCGTTCAAAAAATAACGTCATTTCCCAGGCTTGACGGTAACAAACAGCACTGATATCCTGTAGAATCCAGAAGCACCCACCAAGACCATAACAACGGCCCTCTAGAATGGATTTTAACGTTTAAACCCAAACCAATATCTTTAACCATGAAACCACTCCGCATATGAACCAAGAGAGACCAAGAAGACCCCACCTAGCGACAACTCACAGACGATGAAATATCGAAGCCATTGGACATCTAAACAGGAGATGTGAAATATCGTCATGTACATATAGGGCAAGCAGTGGAAGGAACTTGAACACCTCTACGGATCAAATTCAACCTTGTTGGTAAACCCATCTAGTAGGAAAACCATATTCCAGGCAAAAACATTTATTCTTTGATGGGCGAATACATTTGACCCACCTTGTCAACCCTGTCTACGCTTTTTGGCAGGAAGAACTCATCTAGCAGATTTCTCACGTCACAAACACGGAATGAGCCAGACCCATTTAAATCCCAACGCCACCGATCCTCCAAGTTAGATAGAATCATAGTATCAAGCATATCTTTGAGCTGAGCAAACTATTGGGCTTCTACGCCACCCCTGACAGCCCGACGAAACGAGAGATCAACTGAACCATGGAATTTTGAAGTGACATAACAGTCCTTATCCTCTTCCAAAGCAAATAACTGTGGAAAAACGCAGCAAAGTTTTTGATCTCCAATCCATATATCATGCCAGAATTTAGTGTGCATGACGTTACCAACTCTTTTTTACAATGAGATAGCAAATCTACGCCCTTATTCTTGAGATTCTGAATTTCCCGAACAATAGAATACCAAGGAGAGCAAGGGGTAGGAGAACGAACCTGGACACTCGGACCATGGATAGCTGATATGATACGATACCATAACGAATTATCATTAGAAATAAATCTCCATGCCCATTTAACCAGCAAAGGCGATTCAACGCGAAAAAACTCGAAACACCCAATCTACCATGTTTCTTTGCCGAAAGCACTTTGGGCCAATTTACCCAAGTGATTTTCTTCTCGTTACTTTGAGCCCCGTTAAAAAATTCTCTACGGAGCGCTTCCATAGATGCAAGGACAGAATTCGGAACCTTGAACAACGACATCCAGTAGATTGGGGTAGCACCCAAGACAGATTTGAGGAGCGTAAGACGGCCACCTATCGATAAAGTTTTAATCTTCCATTTTGAGAGACGAGATTTAATCTTCCGAACAACGTCATCCCAAGCGCTCACTTTAGCCATATTTTCACCAACCATAACCCCTAGATACTTGAAAGGAGTTGTCATAGTAGAGCAGCCAAGATCAGAAGCAACAATCGCGACCGTGTCATTAGGGATACCAACCCCTAAAAGATGACTCTTATGCACATTTATCTTCAGCCCAGATGCCAAGGAGAAACAATGAAGAGCATGCATAACACGGGATAAATTGGTCGTAGATCTATCATAAATATTCTATTAACACATACATAATGTCAAAAGTTTGATGCCTTTGATACATGACTCATGACTAAGCAACTATGTATCGTGTTCGTGGATGTGTATTATACATTAATTCAATAAAATGACGCAAGTTTAGCATTTTATTTGCGATTGACCAACATTTAAATTTAAAGTTATACTAATCGAGAAATGAATCGTTTCCTGATGGTGGAATTAACCCAATTTGACATCCTTCCATTGGACTCCATGACTAGCACGCTGTGTGACTCATAATTCCAAATTTATATACTAATTCACGAAATGGTTGAGGCCTCTTACATCTCACTCTGACAGGCTTGATAAACTCATTCAATGGTGCACAAATGAAGACAAATGACGTTAGAAGTCCCAAACCGGAAACCACACCTGCAGAGCATGCCCCCAACGCACCCAATCCACTAAAATAATCAAAGACAAATGACGCTAGTGGTTGAGTAAGTGTCAAATCATATGTTAGTAAATGCTTGGGTCTTGTCAAGAGTGTTGGTAAGTTAAGGATGTGATTTCAGGCAAAGTGTTATCTCATCATTGCTACTCGAAAATTCATATGTTCGTTTTTGCGTAGGCCTCTCGTTTATATCAAAATGAACCTAAACACGCATTCATGATGGTTTCTTAACCTTAATTTTATTGTTTGTATGATTTCTAATGATCAACAGGACAATTGTTGGAGGTATCCTTGCCACATAACTTATCATAAATCCTACACTTTTTTTCTTAGCAAAAACAAAACACCATTGTCTCACAGAACATTTGCCATAAATTTTACTCATTTATTTCTATAGAAATACTCATAATAGAACATAAAAAGACCACATGGCCTCATATTACAAGACAGACTTGATGCAACTTTTTTCTTATATGACAAAGAAAATAATTGTTCTATCCATACCTACTCTATATGTTAAAACAAGTAATACAGAATCAGAAAGTATAATAATGTGAAAGCTTCTTAGACCATAAGCGACAAAATTATAAAAAAAATAGTAAAGACCTCTGATGAAAGCATATCGGTTTAGGCCACAGCAGGCATGTCCTTAAGCCAAGCATCCAATGGCTTACCGATCGAGTAAACGATGAAACCAATCTCCCTTAGCTTTTCGCCATCAACAACGTTCCTTCCATCAAAGACAAACGCAGGTTTCTGCATATTGTCGTATATCTTTTGGAAATCCAGGGTTTTAAACTCGTTCCACTCTGTCAAAATACAAATTGCATGGGCATCTTTGGTAGCCGCATATGCGTCCCAAACAACGCTCACTTGCTTCACAGTTGCGGGGCTCATTGGTTGAAGGTGAAGAGGATGATCCCAATCGAACTTGTTCATTGAAAGGTCTCGCTGGATTTGGTCCTCGGTGACTTGTGGATCATAGATGCTCAAACGAGCCTTATCACCCAACAGACCCTTGCAAACATCAATGGCTGGGGTTTCACGAGTGTCACCGGTATCTTTCTTGAAGGCAAACCCGAGGATGGCAACCTTCTTGTTTGCAACGGTGTTGAACATAGAAGCTACAACACGGTTCACAAAACGGGATTTTTGGTAGTCGTTGATCTTGATGACCTGTCTCCAGTATTCCGCCACTTCAGGGAGACCATTGCACTCACAGATGTACACCAAGTTCAAAATATCCTTCTGGAAGCACGAACCACCAAATCCCACACTGGAATTCAAAAACTTTGCACCGATTCTAGTATCTTTCCCAACTGCATAAGAAACCTCACTAACATTAGCACCAGTTGCTTCACAAAGAGCTGACATGGCGTTAACTGAAGAGATTCTTTGCGCCAAGAAGGCATTGGCAGCAAGCTTTGAGAGCTCGGCAGACCATAGGTTGGTCGTGATGATGTTTTCTTCAGCGACCCAATGAGCATATACGTCCTTCAATGTCTTGATTGCCTTCTGACCTTCAGGGGTTTCCCGACCACCAATGAGGACTCTGTCGGGTTTGAACAGGTCTTCGATAGCAGTTCCCTCAGCAAGAAATTCCGGGTTGGAAAGAATCTGAAACTTGATTCCGTTACTGTTATGAGTCAGAATCTTTTCAATCGCCTCAGCAGTTTTAACAGGGACAGTAGATTTCTCGACCACAATTTTATCAGATTTTGACACATCAGCAATCATACGAGCAGCACTTTCCCAGTAAGTCAAATCTGCAGCCTTTCCAGCACCGAGACCACGAGTCTTGGTTGGGGTATTGACAGATACAAAGACGATATCAGCTTCGCATACATGCCTCTCGACATCTGTGCTGAAGAAGAGGTTCTTGCCCCTGCACTGCTTGACAACTTCGTCAAGGCCCGGCTCATAGATGGGCAGCTGGTCACTGTTCCAGGCAGCAATACGAGCAGCAGCGATGTCAACAACTGCCACTTCAATATCGGGACACTTGAGTGCTATGACAGCCATAGTAGGACCTCCGACATAACCAGCTCCAATGCAGCAGATCTTCACCATTTTATTATGTTCGTATGGACCTAAATTCTGACCATAAGAAAGCGTACTTAGTAAGCATCAACAAACATCAAAGCCCGTTTTGAACATATTTTAAAACTTAAAGATTAGTTATGCGCTAATAATGCTTGCCATATAATGGGTCTCTAACAGCATATAGAAAAATCTATGCGGGCCACGTATAATATCTTAGTGTAAGCCATTATGTGACTACCTTCTAGTAGTTATACCAGTCTACAAAACAAATCAGCTACCCCAAAAGACAGGAGCATTGCCCGTGAATCAAGTTTAACAAAATGAGTCTTGTTTATTTATTTTATAATATAATTTAAATATGGTTAACTTTCTTCTGATCTAAAGTAGTTAACCCTCCCGCCCAAATATACGATCTACACATTACTCCATTAATTAGTCTGTCTTGTCGACTTCCAAAAGTTACTCATTCCATTCATATTTACAGTCGTCACAAAACTGCATAAACGGTAGATACCTAAAATCATATGCATCTCACAGGGTAAAATCAGCACCGTAACAAATTGCATCTAATACAATTAAATACTATGCAATAAATATAGAATCTATTATATACACGCAATTAACCAAAAAAAATAAAATAATAACTAGATATAGTATAACAGTTTAATCTAAAAAACTAGACAATAGTGCAAGTAGAAAGCTGAGATCATTAAAAATATACTCAGATCTAGCACAAATGCATAATTTTGATTTTTAGTACATAACAGATCTAACCAAAATACACTTAATTTTCTTCATTAACATAACAAGTCAAATAAGCCGATACATGCAGTTGATCTTATAAGTTTAATTAGACAATAAGCAACAGATCGGATCAAGTGAAGAATGAACAATGCAAATAATTATACCTGTCTGATCTGTATGTATGTTGATTTTTCAGAGAGAGAAAATGTTGAGCGCGTTGATTCGAGAGAGAGAGAGATCTGCGAAATATGAAAACTGAGAAAGCGGGGGGACATCTCTTTATACTTTCTATTTTTACATTACTTACCCTTCTTCTTTCTAACTATTCACTCTACTTAAGAACTACTTTTGGACTCTCTTCGGCTGGTAACCACCAACAAATAATCTAGTGGTAAGGTCACTGACTCTAAAACAAGAGGTTAAAGGTTCAAACCTCGCTAAGTGTGTATATCTGAGAATCGCTACGGCGGTTCACTGAAAAAAGCAAGTTGCAAATTTTTGTTAAAAAGACTTGTAGCAAACGTCATCAAGATTAGAATTTTGCTGAGGATTATTTTTGTTTTTCCAAATTCAAGATATATATAAAGATTTTTCTAATAAGGATTGTAATGCAACATAATCTATACTACTATATAAAGTATTTATAATGTGAGACCCATTAAAAATTAAGATAAGAAGGTGTAATCTTGATCATTCATCTCATTTTTGGGAATCACATCATAAAGTGACATGTGTCACATTTTGATTAAAAAATCACATTTATTTTCAAATTGAAATATATTTTTATCTATTAAATATTATTTTGATCTAATTTCATCATATTTTTTAAATTTTTATGCTCTTTAATTCAACATCCATTTTGATATATTTTTATAATTTTTTTTACATTTTAATGGGTTTATTTTATGTTGATTTATATTTTTTTACAACTTTAATCTTAATTAAATATAAACTTGATACGTTAAAACTATATACTTTCGGAGAGAGTGTTGTCTTTTTACATGCGAGAATGATGATGTTAATACGGTGTTGCGGGAAAGTTACGGGAAACCCCAACGAACACATACATTTGTGAAACGAAATTACTAAGCGGGTAGGAAATTACGTAAAAAGTTGAGTTAGTAAATTTTTTATTGCCGCCGCTCTGCGCGGGTAACCAACTAGTTTTACATAATGTTTAATAAGGATGTTTGGATTTATGTGGGTTAATTAAAACGTTAAAATGATCGTGATGCAATATTTGACTCATGTTTCAATAGTTAAATTAACGATTTAACGAAACATAAAAACGACACAAGTTGCATGCTTGAAAACACGATAGTTTAGAATATGCTACTGATTTTACTTTAATCATGTTCTATTTTCAGTTATTCGTGTTATTTTCCTAAGCGAGTGGTAGGATCTATAGTCTTATGATCAACATCAAAGACTGTAAGATCGTAATATTCTTATTTGAAGAGGATTAACTACTTTGTTTCCCAATTTTATGATCATCGAGATTGAGTTTCTTAGTTTTATAGAGTAGTGCGTTCGTAGTTTCGGGTTGAAGTTGGTTATATTTTGTCTAGTCTCATTTAGTTATTTTTGGTAAAGGATTTTTAAAGATGGAGTTCCGCTTGTTCAGGGTAGGGGCGTTCATTAATCGGGTTAACCCGAAAACCTGCCTAATCCAATTGATATTAATGACTTGATTTTGAGTTATTCGGTTTGTGAATTGATTTAAGGTTGTAACCGAAACTTTAAACTAGTTATAAAAATAATCTCTTTTTTCAACTCCTGTTTAATCTTTATTTTGATGGTAGTATCTTCAGTTCCACAAACAATTACTTAGTATAATTTGATTAACTCGCTGCGTTTAGTTGGAGGAAAACACCCTTGTTTTCTACAAAACGTTTTGTGAAAAATAAGGAAAACAGAGATCGCGTTCATTTGATCGTTTTTCAACAAAATTCTCTACAAAACACAAAATCCCTATTTTCTCCTTTTATACACAAAACTAGAAAACAATTTTATTTTGTTTTTCCCGTTTTCCTTTTATGACACCCATATCTATTTTCCCCTTATTTTTTTATGTTTTATACGTTTTTATAAGTTTTTTGATGTTTATGTACGCTTACAGTCTTTTTTACGTTTTCGCTCGTATTTTTACGTTTTCGTCTGTTTTTTTTAAGATTTTGTCCGTTTTTTACGATTTCGTCCATTTTTTTACGATTTCGTCTGTTTTTTTACGATTTCGTCCCTTTTTTACGATTTCGTCAGTTTTTTTGCGATTTCGTCCGTTTTTTGTGATTTCGTCCGTTTTTTACGATTTCGTCCGTTTGTTTACGTTTTTGTCCGTTTTTTTACGATTTCGTCAGTTTTTTTACCATTTCGGCCGTTTTCTTTACGATTTCGTCCTTTTTTACGTTGTCGTCCATTTTTTACGATTTCGTTTGTTTTTTTTACGATTTCGTCCCTTTTTTTCAGACGAAAACATAAAATTACAGACGAAAACGTAAAAAACGGACGAAAACATAA
>BQNB010102580.1:0-24213 GCA_026074375.1 Tanacetum coccineum | reverse complement strand
TAAATAATAAAACTGTTTACACAATGTTCAATTTTGAATCCATGTTGCATTTTCCAAAAATTGCATCATAATATATCTTTTAAGTAAAACTTAGATATATACACATTTATTAAATGAATTTCATCAAGTAGCGAATATTATGTATTTCTTGTGTTTTATGAGTCAACTTTGTTGCTTTCTCCTTAAAATCACTTTTGAAACTAATTATGATCAATCTAAATAAAAAATGTCTATTAAGTCTACGCAATTCTCAAATATGTGATAATGTGAAGTTTTTCATCTTTCTTATTTTAATTTTTTTTTTCACTGACTCTTCACTCGATAAAAACAATTAACTTGATAACAATGGTGCAACATATATTCACACAGATTTGGATTTTAAGATGTTTGGTTAGTAAAAAATACTTTAGCCTTTTGTACCTTGTGTCTCATATTTATGCAATAGTCTTGTTAACCTTAAGTTCTTATAATGTTAACCAGTAAAAAGACACATTCTAACACTGCTTAAGGACTATAATTTCGATGTGTCTTGACATGGTGACTCGATCTTTTGAAGAAGAAACATTTAACTTTCCATTTAGATTTTGAAGTCTCAATCTTTCGAAGAAGAAACATTTAACTTTCCAAATTCGGTAACACTAACGGGTTTTGGGGGTTCACAGGAACCCAATGAATGTTTGTCGGCTAGTGTAATTTTTTGCTAAAAAATATGATTTTCTCTAAAACGAACCTGATCCTTAATTTTTGTGTCACGTAAATAAAACAAGTGTTTTGTTTAGTCCGTTCACAAATATTCCAAAGAAAATACATGTCTTCTTAATTTGTTAACTAGTTTTAATAAATCATACATTATATAGTTTATTTTAATTTTAATATCTTCTATACGCGTAAACAAGTTTTCGTACACGACCCTGGAGACAAATATCATTTTCTAGCTTCTTGCTAGTTGGTTTTATAATAGTTGCCGTTCTAAATTTTTTTTTATTATTATTTTGACATGATTATATTAATCGGCCAACATAAAACTAATCTTCGCTAATTTAAGATCAATTATTAATATAATTCACCCTTTGAAAAAAAATCAATTATGGTTCAAATAATTCACTTATCACCACTAATTATATTACGTCATACTTTTAAACATTTCAATATCGTAAAAAGTTTTATTTTATAACTTTACAATATCAACACCTACCCGGCTGTCCTTTAGCCAACTTTCGCGCCCACATATATAAAAAATAACTATTTTTAGTTTAAATGTGTATATATTTTTTTTTATATAAAATGCTAAAAATGGAGCAAGCAAAAGTAATATATATATTGAGACCAACTTTATTATAAAGCTATCAATAATTATCTAAAGAGAATGAGATGCACATATAATTTTTCTCATGTGGTGGCAAGAAACAAAGACAAGCACATGTCTTGTGTCGAAAAACATTTTCAATTATTTGGACACCTGTTTCTTTTTTCACATTTTTATAAAGTTAATGGATCTAAACAGTTGTGTCACTTATTTATATATTTACCACAAAATCATAATTCACAATACAATAAAATGTCATGTATAAAGCCATACAGGTTTATAAGAATATAAATAACATGGTAAAACATGCACATTTTGTCTAAACATCAAAGCAAACTCGACAGCTGAAATCATGTAAAATCATAAAAGAGTTTAATTTCTACGATAAGTTATACTGCGGATATTCGTCGTTGTGTTTAACAAAGTGTTTTCGACCACAAAGTGGTTGATTATATATACGACGGGTAGAAAGACAAGTTAGTATGGAAACATGGGTATTCAATCGTGTGTAGTTTTAGCAAAGTTGTAAAAGTGATAAGGCTTTTAATCGTTTTTTCTAACATTGTAAGACAAGTTTTAGTGACAATTTCTCTAAATGCGTAATTCAAGTTGCATTTAAAACCAAAGATCAATCAATACTAAAAAAATGTGAAACTTATATTAAAAACTTTAATAAATTCGTACCAAAAATTCAACAAACTTTATATCACACTATCAAATGCTTTCAAAAGATCGTGCACATGTAACATATCTATGATGATTTCATCGATACAATACAAAATACTTTCAAATGTGGTCCAGTTGTATCTAAACATTGGTAATCATATACTATAAAAATATATACACAGTATTTTAATCATATACATGTAGTTCTGAAACTCTTTTCTTTCTCTTCGATAAGAAAATCCTAAACTTATTTCTCATTTTTCTAATAACGTACACATGTTAAACACTGATTCAGTTACAACAAAGGTCCACCTACGATAAACTTATGAGTTCACATAAGAGAATTTTTTTAGATAAAAGGGTCATTGGTTCGAGTCTTGACTTGTACTCACTAGTTAGTATTTCGCTAGGTCATGAGAGTTGTCCGAAACTGTCCTTTGTAGGGTGGAAAATAGCTAGTACTAAAGTGTTTCCGCTAATCTGCATTTTTTGTGGATAGCCATGTAAGATTATGTTACGAAGATATATCATCTATGAGAAATAAAAGATTATACAACTACCTTTTGTTTCATATTTCCAATACACATGTCGGCCCAAGTTAGCCTATAGCAGCCTTGGTCATAACAGCCCAACCTACAACCATATTAGGATAACCATTGTTGGGCTCATACTTTAAAAGATGTTAAAACTAATTTCGGCTCGAATGGAATGATTTATTCTAAAAACCAAACCTTTTGATACGGTACTGTTTTTTTTAACGGCGTAATTATATAAAACTAGCGAGAAGCTAGAAAATCGAAAAGTTACAATGTATTGTTACAAGCATTTATTGGATCAAGGATCCAAACGTTCCAATTTGGATGAAAATCCTTTTTCCTATGACTAATCCAAGAGTAAGACAAAGTTTTTATTTCGTCCCCAAGATTGTCTTTCCGTGGAGGGTGAATGTCGAAACAAAGTCTATTCCGATAACGCCAAATAATCCAAGTTGTTGATTGAATGATTGCATCAAAACAAGACTTGAGCCTATCAGGAAGAGAAGTCGAGTCACTCCAAAAGATTAAACTTTGCAAGTCTTTTGGGTAATCAGCAAGTTGCCACCACTTTTGAATCATAACCCATAGATTTCGAGCAATCGTGCAATCAATGAAAAGATGTTGAGCCGTCTCCAAAGCATCATCACAAACAGGACGACGAGTCGAGTTTAAGTCCATACCGCGAATATCCAGATTCATTCTTGTAGGCAACCTATCATTAAGTAATCTCCAATTGTGAATGTTGATCTTGATCGGAATTGAGTTATTCCATCTAATTTTGTTGCCGAATGGAACCAATATGGCTTTGTCAATGTATCTTTTAACACATGAAACGAAGAAAAAGTTAGAATTCCCAAGTGTCCCGATCAGAGGTGATGCAAAGATGTTGAAGGTGGTCCAATAAAGCTGCTAGTTGGGAGCTTTCTAAGCCTGAGCGAAGTGGCCTCCTCCAAGCCCACGAGAAACGATCCAGACCACTACCCATAGAGCACCGATGAATTATTTTGCAAAATTTAAAAGTCTTCAGATGGTACAATCTAGGAAAAGTCTCCTTCAAAGTTAAAGCCCCATGCCAAACATCTTCCCAGAAGCAAAAAGAACTTCTATCTCTTACCTTTCTCATAAACACAGATTGTAAATCTAAGTTGAATTTAAGGAGGTGACTTCTTAAATCAATAATAGATTTCCATGGGCCTCTGATATGTGAATGAGAAGTTAAGTCTAAACCGCCCTTTGAACCATATATGGAGGTAGACATGATGCCAAAGAGCATCAGGTTCCCTGTAAAATTGCCACCACCATTTAGTCAACATTGCTAGGTTTGAAGCTTGAAGACTACCAATTCCAAGTCCACCCGAAGTTGATGGAGAACACACTCTTTTCCAAGCTATCCAAGCCAATTTGTTAGATTCTAAAGAGCCTCCCCAAAAGAAATTACGTCTAAGATTTTCCATGTAACTTAGCACAGACTTTGAAGCTTTAAAAAGAGAAAAAAATAAGTACCTAGAGCACCGAGAACCGATTTGATTAGAGTAAGCCTACCACCATAAGATAGAGTCTTAGCCTTCCAAGTGGAGAGCCGGTTATGAAATTTATCAATGACAGGCTTCCAGTTGCACACTTTGTTCATGTTTGCACCAATGGGAAGACCTAGATAGATACATGGGAGTGATGAAGCTTGACAATATAAGGAGGGCGCCAACCAATTCGTTTCCACACGGGTGGCACCGACTCCAAAAAGTTTACTTTTAGAAAAGTTAACTTTTAGCCCTGAAGCCAAATGGAAGCATCTTAAGATTCGACAAAGATTCTTGGCATTTTCATATGACCATTTGCCTATGATGAGAGCATCATCTGCAAACTGTAGGTGAGAGATGTTAACATTGTCCGAACCGATATTGACACCTTCAAAAATTCCTTTAGACTTAGCTTCTTGGAGGGAAACATGAAGTGCCTCAACCGATATGATAAAAAGAAATGGAGATAACGGATCACCTTGTCTAAGACCTTTGTTAATTTTGAATTCTTTCGTGGGAGAACCATTCACAATCACTGAACCATACGCTCAATGTAAGCACCCTTTGATCCAATTCCTCCATTTGAGACTAAAACCCATTTGATCCATCGTGTGATCAAGAAATCTCCAATCAAGAGAATCGAAATCCTTTTCAAATTCAACTTTAAAAAGGAAGAGATGTTTATTCTTTTTAGATGCCCAATTGATTATCTCATTTACCATGAGAGGCCCATCTATTATTTGTCTTCCTTTTATATAAGTGGATTGCACTTCACTAACGATCGAGTTGGCCACTTAAAGAAGTCGATTTGCAAGTACTTTAGCAATAACCTTGTATTGGCAACCAATAAGGCTAATGGGTCTAAAGTCACTAACATGAAGAGGGTCTTGAACTTTAGGGACAAGAGCAATGAAAGACGAGTTGCACCCTTTAGGAATAAACCCATCAATTTCAAAATTTTTTCAGCATATCAACAAAATCTTTGCCAATTGTATCCTAATATTTTTAATGAACTTAAAAGTAAAACCATCCGAACCCGGTGCTTTACTCCCACCACAATCCCAAACAACGTCTTTTATTTCTTGACAAGAAAAAAGAGCATCAAGTATGGATATTTTAGTTTCAGATAGTTTCTTAAAAAGGCTGCTTGTGAATAAGGGACGAGGGTGATTTTTGTTTTTAAACTTTCTTTTGTGAAACTGAAATATGTGGTCAATTATAACAGAGGGTTCCAATGTCCAGTTACCTTCAATAAAGAGACCATTGATTCGAGATCTTGAAAACTTGCTGTTCACGATGCCATGAAAGAATTTTAAGTTTACGTCACCTTCTATTGCCCATCTTATTTTAGCTTTTTGCATCAGATCGAGTTGTTTAAGATGATATAAATCTTCTATTTTTTCAAGAGATTAATACGTTCAACAATCTCATGCTCCCCAAGACTGTCATGCTCTGCCTTTGTGTCAGGTACACTGATCTTTGCTTTAAACTCACTTATCTTCCCATGCTCTTTAAATGCCACACTAGCACGCCAATCACGGATGTGTTTTTTTAGAGATTGTAGTTTGGATTTCAAAAGTGTGGATGGGTAATGGTTTTGGTATGAAGAGTTGGGTCTGTAATGATTGTACCAAGAAGAAGAGATGATTGATGGGAAATCTTTATCTAAAAGCCACGAGTTAAAAAACTTGGATGGAATGGGACCAAAGTCAGTGGAATGAGTTTTAAGAACAAGTGGACAATGATCAGAATGTTTACGTGGGAGAGCAGTGAGTTGAGTGTTAGGCCAATTACAAGTGAAGTGATGTGAAACAAGAATACGGTCGATCTTGCTTAGTTTAGTGCTGAATTTGTCCATTCTAGTAAATTTTTTATCTCCCATCGGAAGGTCAATGAGCCCAAAGTCATTGATGAAACCATTGAAAAGAGTAGCCCCTCTATTACAAAATATAGTGCCAAGTCTTTCATGTTCATGACGTGCTTCATTAAAATCACCTAACATAATAGACATACCATGGAAATTAAGGATAAGATGGTTCATTTGATTTCATAGTAAGATCTTCCTATTGACATCTTGAGGTGCATACACAACTATCATTAAGCACTCAATCCCAATGTTAATCCAATCACCAATAATGGCAATAAACCTGTCTTCATTATTAATAACATTGCATTTTTTTTAATAACGAGCTATCCCACATAGCAATGATACCACCTGATGACCCACAAGATTTTTTAACAGCGAAGTCACAATTATTTTTACCCCACAGGGAAAGGATGAAGTTTAAGTCTTCTTAATTAGTTTTGGTTTCTTGGATACCGATGAAGTTTAGATGATTTTCTCGATAAAGATCCCTAGCCCATTCTTTCTTTAGAGCGGTGCCAACTCCATTTATATTGATGGAGCCAATAATCATTGATTCACATTAGCATCACCGTTTTCGTGAATGATTGTAGATATGTCATTTTCTTTCCCAACCAAATCATAACAAAGTAAAGAACCAACTTACACTGCTATTATGATTTCGTTAACACTTTCAGGTGGGGATGAGGTGGTCGAGTTGGATTGGGTGTCATTTATAATTCTCTTGTTGCAACGTATAATGTTGGAATCGTTGTTTGAGATGGGCGGTTGCGATGATGAGGTACTGTTGGAGTTGGTGTTGGATGAGGATGTGTTGCAGCTATGGTTTTTTTTCCTGAAGTTCGGAATGTTGATGCCATGAACTGAGTATAAATTTGAGTGAAAAAATTTAAGGTGGTTTGTCTTTTTGTTTAGGAGTGGATGTTTATGTGGAAAGCAATGATTTTTTGATGGAATAATGTTACCGGTACATGAATTTGTGAGGCTTAATATTGATCAATTAAAAGTGTTAAGTGGATTGAGTTGTTTGATGGACTTCTTTATTTTTTATTGCTTAATGGGTTTCAACAAGTTAATAGATGCACATAGTAATGGGCTTGTAAGAGGGGTTGGTGGGACATACCTGGCCTCACCTGATGCATTTTCTGGCAAGACCAAAGTTTTTTCAACCTCTGACAAATGACCCACCTCTGACTTCTGAGCAGAAGGTGAAATTACTTTGAATTGGGTGTCCGGGACAAAGTGCGGAGAATGAGAATGTTCAGGTTTGCTTCTTTGGGGAGTAACCAAAGCGGTAGTTTGACCTTCACATAATTGGTCATTATAAGAATCTTTTCTAGTTATAGTATTTTTCGATGATCCAACGTGGCGAACATTCGAAAATTTCGACCTTGCTAGTGATTCATTTTCCATACTATCGTCATCATCTGATTTATCCCCTTCATCTTGGATCCAACTGCCTCCTCCTCTGTAGTCATGATCTGGTGGGTTTATTTCAAACCCAGAATCATCATCATAGTAGTCATCTTCCCTATCATTTAGTGGTGTGTTTGCATTCTTTTCTTTCCGGCGGGAGTAGGTTCGTTAACATTCACACTATATATACACGTATCGTATACCAAACATGCACCCCATCCACAATGATTGGCATGGTGTGTTGAATGTACTTCCATAATTTTAGTCTGGATAAAGACTTTACCCGCACAACGAAATTGTTACGTTAGTGTTGCATTTTTCATGGAGAAACGATTATCTCCCCAATTTGCCAACAATTGTTGAGAAGGCTGCATCATGCCATGCTTGAAGTGGTAGACCCTTCTATCCGAGAATTCCACGCAAGACGGTTTTTTTAAGATTAAACATATAGTATCCAAACTGATTTAGGCTTTTGAAGCATGAGGTTAGTGAGGATATGGCAAGGATGGGTTCGATGGTGGTTACCGGGTCTAGTTCTATAAGAACATGGAACCCACCTAGATATCTGACTCTCGTATTGTGGTACCCATTGTCATGGAAAATGGCAGTGAGATTGGGAAAGTTCAGTACCCCGACCAAAGAGTGTTCAAGGCTTTTGAAGAGAGTTCGGGGACATGAATAAATGTAATGGGGGTGAGGAGTTTAGGAAAGCTATGGTATATGCGCTAAGATATTAGCATAAGAGTTTGTGGAGAATGTTTATTTATAGTTGAAATAATGGTGTGTTTGGAATGACCTAGAGTTTTGGCGTGCATTTTTACCTGTGTTTGTGTTGTGCGTTGTGATATGGTGGTTTTTTGTGTTAAGTATGTTGATATCTTGTAATAATTAATCCCTCCATACAACAATTACCAAGATGAATAAAACTATTGAGAGATGTTTTCGAGTGATTTTGGGGTTGCTGACATTCAAGACCTTACAAACCGCAAAGGTGTTTTTTTTTTTTTTCCCTTAACTGACACTCATTGCCATGTACAAAACGTCAACGACGCTACCAAAAATAGATGAAATAGTCTTCCACAATTCCATGTTTCATTACAGTAAACATTTCCGTATTTTTTTGGTCATGTACGACTCATCTATTAATAATTATTTTTTTTTTCTCGTATCGCAGATTACATTTAATTCTTATTATATATAAAATAGCGTAAGACAAAAAATAAACAATTAAGTGTAAACGACAAACCAAACGAATTAAATTTTTCATCAAGCAACAATAATGAATTATTTTTACGAAAGTAATAATCAACCTTTTATATTTTTTTATTGGTTGCGTAAAACTGTATACGTTTCGCAATTAAATACAATTAAGGCAATACCCGAAAGCACCAAAAACTTTTCTAACGCTTCAAACAAATACCCACAATTATACCTAATCCCTAAAATTTTGCAAAATCTCATCATATAAACAAGTATATCCGGACATATATTTGGGTTATACAAGAAGAAATATCCAAATAAATCTTAAATCTTACAACTTGACATTGTACAACACATTTCAATTAAACCTTATGACTTTTGCAAGCAAAGCCCATACCTTGACTAAGACTTTCCTTGAAACCCTCATGGTGTCTTTCATGAACCTAGACATGATCTTAACTAAGTCCTTAGAGTATATAAGCTAGCAACTAGAGAAATAAACACACACTCTTCATTTCCTTGGTGAAAATTTTACAAAACACTCTTTTCACTCTACATAGCCACGGCTCAAACCCTCCCCCTATACTAACCCATACAAATTTTTCTACCACTTATACAAGCATACACACAACATATCTAAGACCTACTAAGATGGTTTGAAGGTTTGGTTAAACCTTTACAAGTGTTAAACAAGAAAAATGGAAGATTAGGGTTTAGGGTTTCAAGATCTTGCAAGCTTTGGTTTATAATCTAAACAAGGGTTTGGATTGTGTTGGTTATCATATTACATCACCATAAGGTTATCTAAAACCCTTTATGTCTTTACATTTATCATTTTATGCATATATGAGTTCTATATAGTTAAATCACCATTAGGATATGTTTAACTTGTAAAAATGGATTTTTCTTGTAAACATGATTTTATGAACTTATACACATGTTATATGGATGTTATTATGATGTTATAAAAGGAATATAAGTCTTGTACACTCATGGGTTAAGTATAAAAAGTTGGTATAAGTTTATGGTTAAAAGTGTACTTAAGAAAGCTTATGATTTCATGTGATAAGTGGACTTGTTGATCTTGATGATCTTGGACAAAATATGGACAAATGAACTTTATAATATATAAGACATAGTATATTGAGAGTTATAAAGGACTTGTGGTAATTTAAGTAGTTAAAAAGTATATAAAAAAACAAAGTTATATAAATAAACTCAAAAAGATATACAGGGGCTGTTTTGGTCCGAAATTTTAAGCATGAAATTTATGTTTTATAAAAATACTACATGTCACAAGGATCGTGAGCATGTAAAGAACTCGAAAAACCAATTTATAACGAAAAATATACGACGATTTCAAGTTTACGTTAAATATATACTTTTATAAAACTATTTTTATTAAATTTACTATTCACCACAGAAACTTATACTTTTAAACATCAATAAATCGATAAAACTTTTAAATACGAAGACATGCTCGAAAGAATCGCTAAAAACGGAGTTAAAACGAATAAGTTACGACATTTACGAGATTTACGATAACTAAATCTATAAAAATAAATATATAACTGTTCATCACTATTCATCAGAAAACTCAGATTTTGAAAATATTATATTTTGATAACTCGTCTTAATACGAAGGCGTGGACATAAGAAACGAAAAAAACGGACTTAAAACGAGAAAGTTACGCCAGTTTTACTAAATATACTTATAAACGTTTTTACTTTATAAATATGATTTCACTAAAACGATTAGATGGTGATGTAGCTATATAGAATTATATGTGGTATTAGTTAATCAAAGTACTATATTACTAGGGAGTTTCATAATGAGGCCTCTTCGGGGTGGCGTATCGACGAGTTGTTGGATTTACGATTTAAAGTGTCCTAGCTCCTCATACGTCACTACATGACCTCTTAATTATGATAGCCCGAACGATAGTATGATGAGCTATACGACCTATAAATAATCAAAGTGTTTAGTACTTATACGACCTATATTGGATTAGGTTGCCTTCGGATTCCTTCGTGACGCATTTTTCTATTGTGAATACTTGTTGATTACCATTCACTCGAGGTGAGTTCATAGCCCCCTTTTTTACTACGTGATTGTTTTACAAAATCTACGGGGTGAATTACATTGCTTGTTTTACTATTGGACACAAGTGTTTTTCAAAGTGTTTTCAAAGTGTTTACAAAGTGTATGCTATCCAGATTACTGCCTGATTATTAATGCCTAAGTTACCTTATTGTCGTGAAGTCCTTATTTATCATGAACCATTAATTGCTATTGTAGTAAGCGCGAGTGTTGTGGATAGATCTATCGGGACTGACAATCCCCACCTTTCCTTGGGTCACTAGTTTGATCAAGGTGCATTTAACATTGAGAGGTGTTAGGTTGTTGGCAAGCATCCTATATTCTGATTGGGGCACAAATCTAGTTAAGGCTTCGGGGTCATGAGCTTAGTGCAATAATAAACGTTTTGGACTACTGAATGTGTTTTAGAGTCTACTATTACTTCGATCTTGTGGTCCACCCTTTTTACCGATAAACCTATGATTTCACTCAACCTTTGTGTTGACTTTTAGCATGTAATTTCAGGTCCTAGGGTATGAAGATTGGAGGGAGCCGTGGCGGATATCAATGAAGACGGATTCTGTGTTTTATCTAAAGTCTATGCAACTTTTATTATCTTTAAAAACTTAAGTCATCTTTTGGTATTATGAAGCTTTTGTTTAATTAAATATGTACTTGAAATGTTTATGACTTTTAAAACATATGGGACCTAATGTATAAACTTTGATATTTTGCTATGGCATCGAATGAAATCTTGTCTTAAACGTCCATTTATGGTCGTTTCCTATATCTTGATTGTTGTACTTTGACGTAGCACCCCATTGTTACCATTCCGCTGCTACCTGATTTTGGGGTTGTTACACCAACCAAATAATTCATGCAGTTCACCCATAATAATAATAATAATAGAGATTCATAATAATAAAGCAAATTCATACATGAAAGTATGAATATTACAAGACTAGAAATAAAAGCATAACATAAAGAGACATTTTAAACTAAAGCTAGACTAGATAATTCTTGATGTCTAGGAGATGTCACAAGCAAAAGATAGGTTATCGATTATTTAGAGAAATTAAACATAAAAGAATTCTTAATTATGATGAGGTGATAGTGGAGAGGTTGGTGAGGGATAGTGTGGTGGTGCATTAGCACGAGCAAGTCGGTGTGTGAGAAGAAATTGGATGAAATTAAGTTCGTCTCTTACTAACTATTCCCCACGTAGCGGCGCCAAAAACTTGATGCGGTCGTCGTAGGACTTCAACAAGAAGTTTTACAACTCCCTAGGCAGAGTACCTAACCGTTGTAGTAGTAGTATAGGCAAGACTCGGGGGTTGTTATCGTTCTCTAGGGGAATAGGTTGGGAAGGCTTGATCACGGTCTAACAGAATTCTAGGGGTTGAGAGAAGATTATTTTTGTGTTTTTATATTTATAAGAAAGCAGGTAAATCTATGGTTTGAGAGGTTGGTTTGTTTAACTATTAACTAAACTAATATCTAATCTACTGGTGATAACTTTATGATAATTAAATGTATTTACTTAATCATGCATTACTTATCAGATTGCTTCTCCTAATCATGTTGCCTTGTCACACTTGTGATGATTTGTGTAAGTATTTCCTAGGTCATGAACGGATTACACGAACCCGCCGTCTATTTAATATTCCGTTAAGGCAACGCACAAGTAAGGTAGTATGAAGACTATTACAAGGCCCCTAAGAGTATATTAAATGCGTGTGAAATATCTTAAGAGGGATCAACCATATAAGGGGGTAAGGTAGTATGAAGACTGTTACCCGATGATATCCTTTCTACGCACTCGCGTTTCCCTAGACGTGTCTACAGCGATACATACAAAAGCTGGTTTTCTAAAGCCTAACACGCACATTCATCAACAAGAAGCAATAGTAATAGGATCTACAATCCGACTTTCATGCAATCATAAGCAAATACAAATGAGGGTTTAGTCTAGCATGTTAAGGGTAAAGCAAGAACATAGCTTAATCACACAACACATAGACATATTAAATGATTAATGAATAACAATCTTACTTAATTAAAACATGGATAGAAGGTAGTTACAATAGGGTTCGAGGCCCTAAAAATGACCTTTAAAGCTGCTACGAAGACTAGGGTTCGTCTCCTAAAAGTTATACAAAGTTACACCCTTAAAACCCTAAAATCGGTTTTGTATATATAGAGATATCGCTGCGACGGCGTCATGTTAAAGTCCTGACACCATCACTACGTGGATGATTCTAGATCCTTTTTAAGTCGGCCACGTCCTAACGCCGTCGCTAGATCTCTGACGTCGTCACTGGATAGATCACGACGGCGTTGCTTTATGCCTGCGACGCCGTCTCCACGCTCTGTGAACAATACTTCTTCATGGATTTGGTGTAGGTCCGTAATCTTGTCCGTTTATTCTCCAAATGAGCCCAAGTCACATGTATTTCCTCCAAATGCCATCCAAGTGCTAAAAACCTGAAAACAAATGATTAAGCACATAATCTGGGCATATTTGCATGATTTAGGGGGTTAAATGACCCCGAAATAGTGTATAAAATGACACCTCATCAAATACCCCTACACTTAGGATTTGCTTGTCCTCAAGCAAATGGGCTTTTCTACCTAGACAATAGCAATATTAGGGTCATTTAACCTACTCTCTAAAAGCATTTTACAACACAGCCTTCTAGACCTCGTAATTAAAAGCACGAAAAGTATATACTAGCACCTCACATAAGTGTTTGGGATTATCTCTTTCACTCGGGTGTATAATAAATTATAACATAATGAGGAAACAGAAAATCAACACTTATTACCTGTCATAACGTATAAATTACCATAGGCTTGGTAAAGGATCAAACCTCCACTGCTAGGCGCAAGCATTATTCATTACTATCTAAGAGGTCTTTTAAAGGGTTATGGGGTGTAGGTGTAAGATAACATATATGGAAACAGAAACGGATGGGATACATTTGGGTGGCTTTGGGTGAATTTGGAGTGGAAGGGTTAGCTAATTATTTATACGAATACACGTTGGTTTGGTTGCTAAGCCAAGAACTCAAACAAAGATATACAACTCTACAAAACTCTACACCAATCTCTTTTCTTTTTCTTTTCTGTTTTTTTCTTTTTTTTGAATAACATAATACGTCACATGGGGCTTATAGATGCACCCCTACACTTAAACTTTTACATAACTTTACAAGAAAACTATTCTATGACCTGAATTGAGGTGGATCAACATAACATGGAGCTTATTGAGCTCTATCGGGGGTAATAAATTACTTCTTCCCTAATTCTTCATAAGATGAATACTACCATGAATCTCAATCGTCCCAAAANGGAAAAGATGCGACGCCGTCTGGACCATATAGCGACGACGTCTGAAGAATGTGTGACGCCGTCTGAATCAGCCGTCAATTATGAAGCCCTAGAAACCCTAGCGTGGCGACGACATCTGGATTATTTGTGATGCCGTCGCGGTCTGAAGTCTATATATACAAAATCAATTTTATGTTTTTCATATATACATCATTAGAATAATTAGGGTTAGAGTTCGTATGAGGTCGGCTTGTAGCAGATTTTAGGAGTATTTTAGGGTTTTCTAACCCTTTTATATCATCCCTAATTGCTTGTTTCAATATAGTGAAGTTCTTTTATCCTTTATCTTTCAATATGTCTTATTGTTTGATTGGTATTTGTGCTTCCTTTATCTTGAACATGCTAGGCTAGATCTCTTAAGTGTTTGCTTATGATTGCATATGAATTGGTATGTAGATCTTAATTATATTGCTTCTTGTTGGTGTGTGTGCATGTTTAGATTCTAGAACCCTAGTTACTTAAGTGTATCGAAGATCTAGAGCGGCATGACTGTGTAAAAAGGATTCCATAGGTAATAGTCTTCATACTACCTTACCCATATATAGATGATCCTCTTTAAGTATTATAATGCGCGTATATCTCCCTATGGGTCATGTAATAGTGTTCATACTACCTTGCATGTGTGTTGCCCTAGCAAGTTATCACGTAGATGGCGTTTTCGTGTAATTCATCATGCTTCTCGAAAATACTTACACATACATCACAAGTGTGACAAGGCAATAGAGTTAGGAAAAGCACACCAAGGATCATGCATGATTAAGTAAACACTACTCCCTTATCATACGAATTCTCATCTCTATTTTAGTATAATTAATTAAATATTCATTTTAAAACCAACCTCTTCAAACCTGAGATTTTACTTGCTTTCATAAAATATAAAAATACAAAAATAATCTTCTTTCAATCCCCTAGATCATAGTTACATTTAGTTTGGACCTTCACAAACTATTCCCCTAAAGAACGATAACAACCCCCGTGTCTTGCCTATACTACACTACAACGGTTAGGTACACCGCCTAGGGAGTTGTAAAACTGATGTGAAGTTTACAACCTCATCATTCGACCTCTAAATTATCTGTTCATAATCAGTGGGAAGATATTGTTGCACACCGTTCATGATTAAGTTTGATTCCATGTCACTTTGCACTTGTTTGTTTTCCACCACAAAAAAAAGAATGTAATACATGTTATTATTATACTGCTCATTTCTTGATCGACATAACCAGAAGAAAAGCAACCGACCCTAACATTTTTTAACAGAATACAGGTCAACAAACATAACAGTTAAGCAACAATTTCAGTAGGCTTTATTGTCATTACACTCCAATAGCATTAGCGATAGGGAAAAGGACAATAGAAGTGTTTATTTTCACAATAATATTTGTTTTGATGATTACCCAACCAAATTTTTAAGCCTTTATAAAAATGTTACAGAATTACTTAATGTACATATGCATAAACATTTCAAGACAAATACAAATTCCAATCAAAATACAAAATCAAAATTAGAGAACACACAATTAAAATGAATTCAAATAATATAATAAAACAAACCTGATTGAAGAACATATTTGTGTTCCTTTCACTACAAGAAAAAGGGGTATTTGGGATGGGGGAAAACTGTGTGAAATACTAAAAAAACCATGCCAAATGCTATTTGGCACGGTTTTGGCTCCGTCCTAAATATGAGGGTGCAAAATACATTTGGGTCGGGTTGAAACCGTGCTAAATAGTATTTGGAACGGTCCATGGGACGGTTTAACTTTGGGGTGCCACGACTGAGGTATTTGGCACGGCTAATAATCATCCCTTCCAAATGAGAATTTGTCACACTTTTATATCCAGTGCTAAATGCGTATTTGGTACCAATTCATTTCCCGTGCTGGATGTTTATTTGGTACAATTTTTATTTACTGTGCCAAATTTAACTAGGACGGTTTTATCTACCCTGGCAACGGTATTTGGCACGGTTTCCGTCCTTGGTTCCAAACGTATTTAGCACCATTTTATCCGTCTTGCCAATAAACATTTGTAACGTTTTTATGTTCGTTATAAAACTCATTTGGCACGGTTTTGCATTTATTTAATCATCGCATCAAACAGCCATTGCAAAATTTCACAAATATAGTTCAATTGAAGCCAAAAATAAATTGAACTCGGTTTTTATTAATCATCCATAAAATCAAGTCTACATTGTCACTTGAATACAATAAAGTAAAAAAAACAATACGTCCAACATCCTTGTAAACCATGTCTTTAGAATCACAAAGTCATAACTAGAACTCAGTATAAATCACTACGATGATTTATTACTAGCAGAAACAAATAACGCTCATCTATTACTCGTCTTCATCGTAAACCCTGCAAAAATGTCTGCACCCTTTTATCAATTTTCATTTGATGGAGTTCGGACCTACAAAATAACATTGATCATTTAATAGTTTAATTCACATGCAATAATGTCCAGAATAGATTAACAATAACTAGTTAGAGACACTTGTCATACCTATGTGCATGATAACCCAACGGAGGTGGCAAGTCCCTTCCTAGCAATAATTCTAATTTCTTAAACATACGCTGCTACTTTGGCCTCTATCTGCGCATCTTGGTCTGCTACTAGATTTTCTACTCGCTCAAATACTTTAGCTTCTAACTGCGTAGCTACTTGAGCTTGAACCATCCTTTCTATTGCATGTGAAGAGGTAGTATTTAGAAAATAAAGGCTATGCATAAAAATTTAGACCAATAGCAATACTAGTTATAGTAATAGCCAAAATAACCATGCCAAACAAAACTAGAATTATCCAGTTAGAAACTCAAGATCTGTATGTACGACTACTTTAAAATGGCTTATAAAATGATATAACATAGCTCTTTATAAAATGGCTTATTAACAACTTTTGCTTACATGGCAAGGCTAAATGTGATGTCAAAGTTGATGTTCATGAAAATGAAAAGACTAAAAAAAACTCCAGCCAAAAGCTACCAATCTTCTTCCATTTCTAAAAACTGAAGGACAAAAGCTCATGACCCATTTTATAGTATTTGACACAATAAAAAAAATTACTACCCTTATTAAGTGCAATTCTTACGTCAAATGAACAATATATAGAACTGTATAACTTATTATTGTAATCAAATTAGACCCATAGTGTTTTCCTTTAGTTTACAACTTGGTAAAATTATGTAAATACAAGTTAAGCTTTTATAACAGATTAAACGACGTGTTTCGCGGCATAAATAATAATAAACGAGATGAAATATAACTCGATATTACGATTAATAAATCAAACGTGCATGTGAACAGTATACCTTCAAGCCAAACGAGTACTAAGATCAACATTTAACACAATTACGAACATTAATTCATCACGAACATAACCTTTCGATGTAGCTTGAACCAGAATTAAAGCACACAGTCTAACTGAACACAAACCGATACTTGATTAGGGTGATGCGACCAACTCCTAATACTTGATCACCTAATAAGAACATGACGGCTTCACGCTCTTGTGTGTGCATCTGTGATTAGGGACGCCCTCCAATCTATTATCAAATTCCATCTATAGCTCCATACACGTTTAGTGATAATATATGACTCCCGTGTATCATGCTTCCTCTTTTTGATTTCTTCAATAATATTTTTAGGGTTTTGATGTGATATTGTAATTTTGCGGCGTATATATTTCCTATATATATGGCAATTAACAAATCGTGCATACTATATCTTTGGGATTAAGTTAAGGAATTAAGTTCATTTGGATACCAAACCTTTTTTGGATACTGGGGGACTCATCTCCACCCTCCATCTTCATATGATCCAACAAATGAGATTAAATTCTCAATTTGAACTACAAGGGCTATTTTGTCCAATATAAAAGCATCTTTTTTAATAACGCCTTATTTAATTCACACACATAGTGTGTGTTTATCTGCGATCTTTTTTTCTCTCTCTTCGACGAACGAATATCTTAATTAACATAATAAACTAATCAATTGATCATCGTCTTATTCAATCGATCATCTTCTTCTTCAATCGAGCATATCTTTCTTTAATTCATTAACATCAGGTTAGATTCAACTGATCTGTTTATATTTTATTTTTGTTTTTAGATTTTTTTTATGAATTAGTTTATGTTATTATTATTATCTAAATAATAAGCTAGCTTATTAGCTCATCTTAATTCATTATCAGGTTTTATGGATTTGAGTCATTCAAGTGCGCTATCTAGTGTTTCTCAAAATTTTGTTTTGTCTGATGTTGTTGATGAAAGTTGTGTTCCGTCTCGTAGTTCTCTTAATTCTCTTACTGAAGAGATTGTTGCTTATGAGAGGGAGAATGATGAGACACATGCTGTTAAGAGTAAGTTTATGTTCATAAGCTATTTTTAATTAATTAAGCTGTTTGTAACTTATTGGTTTAGGAATAAGCAGTTTTAAGTTGATTTGAAATATATTATATGTTATATTTTAACTTGTGTTAATGTGTTTATAATTGAGGTTGTTTTGTTTGTTATATATATCATTTTTGATATCATATATGATATCACAGCCTGTGTTTATTATATATGTCATTTGTGATATCATATGTGATTTTTTTGCATTTTTTTCATGAAATAGCCTATTTTTTTTTATTTTCATTTTATTTTTTTCAGATTTGGATGCGTTGTGTACTCCTGAATCGTTTGTTACTCATTCTAATTTTGATACTCCCGGTGGAACTGTTTATTACATTCCAAAAGTTTCTGCGGCTGTTTTACTAGTTAAAGGGAATGTTTATGATTCAGTTGATGATTGTGTTGTTGCATATATGAAGTATGCTGCAGAAGCAGGGTTTGTAGTTAGACGTTCATGTCAGAAAAGAATGTTGAATGGAGACGTTAGACAAAAGTATTTAGTTTGCAATAGGATGGGTTGCCCTAAAGGAATACACGTAGACACACTAGATTTAGGTAACAGTGACAAACAAAAGAGAAATTCAAACCTTCATATAACTGGATGCAAAGCGCGTGCTGTGTTTAATTTGGATACTTGTACTAGAAAGTTTGTTCTGAAAGTGTTTGATACTATTCATAATCACGAGCTTGAACGTGAAGAGTACAAGCATTTGTCAAAGACAGAGAGGCAGTTGACTTATATGGAGCAAGCCTTTATTGTGAAAGCTGCTAGTGTGAATATAGGTGCAACAAGAGCCCATCACCTTCTAACCGGTATCAAGGGTTCTTACTTGCTTGTTCACGGTACTACTGTTGATTTTAAGAACTTTTTTAGAAGCGTGAACTGCTATATAGGAGACAGTGATGCTCAGATGCTTATTCATAAGATGGAAAATAGAAAGAAGCATGTATCTGACTTTTCGTTTGATTACTTGGTTGAGAATGCTGAGCTTACTGCTATTTTTTGGGCCGATGAAGTTTCTAAGTACAATTACAGGGAGTTTGGCGATGTTGTATCGTTTGATGCTACCTTTAAGACAAACAAGTAAGAATTCTTTTTTGTAAGCAGTGTCTTAGTTGTAGTATGTTTTGTGTTATTTCAGTTTTTTTATGTTTTTTTCAGATACAAGATGGTGTTTGTTCCGTTTACAGCGATAGACAATCACAGGAAGTGTGTTACGGTTGCTGCGGGTTTGTTGAAGAATGAAACTACAAAATCTTACATTTGGTTATTGAAAGCATTTATGAAAGCTTTTGGGAAAGCACCTAGTATAGTAGTCACCGACCAAGATGGAGCAATGAGGAATGCTATTGAAGCTGAGTTTGGTGGGTCCAAGCATCGTCTATGCATGTGGCATATCACCCAAAAGCTTCCTGCTAAGGTATTTTTATCTCTTTCTAAGTACTCTCTTGTTTAATCACATATGATATTTCAATATACAGTTTTAGTTTGATATCATTTGTATTATCATATAATTGATTTTTAAGTTATTTGTTATATCACATTTGATACTATGAATTAATTGTTAAAAGTTTATTGTTTTTCTTCTTTCAGATATGTGCAAAAATCTATGATGAGACTGACTTTAAAGAGAAGCTGAATAAAATTGTATGGAATATGTACATTGGTCCCGAAGAGTTTGAGTATAGATGGGGAAAGTTGATGGAAGAGTTTAAGTTGGAGAATCATAAGTGGTTAACAAAGATGTTTAATATTCGTTCAACTTGGATTCCTACATATTTTATTGACTCTCCATTATGTGGATTGATGAGGACCACATCTAGGTCAGAGAGTGAGAACTCCTTTTTCTCTCTCATTTTACAAATTCTGGTTCGACTCTTATGAATTTTATGAACTGTTTTGAGACGGCGATGGAGAAGCAAAGGCATGTACAAGAAAGGATGGATCATAAGACAATTGATACTGTTCCTAAGCTTAAGACCCTTCTTAAGATTGAACATCATGCGTCTAATGTTTACACTCGTTCGTTGTTTGAGTTGGTTCAGAAAGAAATAGTTGTTGGCTTATTTCATTTCCAAATAGATTTGAAATGTTTGGTTGAAGGATCCGAGGTGTGTATTATCAAAGAGAGTCCATATGTTTATGAAATGCCGAATAAAAAGAAGAAGAAACGTCAATCTGTGGATAAAGGGAATGATAAAGCTGAAGAAAATGATAAAGTTGATTTGTTTTTCAAAAAAGATGGGCTTTATGTTGGAAACAAGAAAAGTATCGGTCACTTCCGAGTTGTAATTGTCTTAGCCAGTAGTTTAACATATGATTAGTCTAGTAAGCTAGTCTGGCCCAAGGCCCATGAAAAGCCCGTTAAGGCCCATGGCCGACCATGTATGTAAGTTATATACCCTCTTCATGCCTTAGAGAGGGTGGTTGGTTGTTTTATTTTTCATATTTTTCACACATAATATTCATTATCATCTTTCTCTCTCTAGAAACCTTCCAACCCACTTCTCTTTGAGGAACAAAAGAAACAGATATGGTGAGAAGAATGTGGTTGTTGAGAATTATGCAAACGAGGCAACTTTTATTGTTGATCATTGTGTTCATTTGCTGAGTAAAGATGAGCCAAGGTTAGGCGCTTTTGTTGAAAAGTTAAAGTCACTAAAGAAAGAGGTTGAAGCTGATTGCCCAAATCCTCCTTCAAAGAACAAAACTGATAATTTAGAGCAGCTTGTTGGAGTTCCGAAGCCCGCCTGCTGTTGATGTTAACAATCCAACTGTTGGATCGACCAAAGGACGAAAAAAATTGCGTATTAAAGAAGGGAAAGAGAAAGCAATTGTAAAAAGTTTGAAGGGCTACGAATGGCTATGTTCATGTGTGGCTATGGTAGGTACTGATCATAAACAAGAGGGGACATGCCGCGGAGGTTTAAAGCTAAGATGAAGTGTGGTTTGTTTTAAAAGTATGTGTGTTCAGAGAAAGTTGTGGTTCAAAAAGAAGTGTGTCAAAAGGAAGTTGTTCAAGAAAAGAAGATTTGGCTAAAGACGAAGAAGAATTATCTGAAGAAGATGAAGACTTGATTCATGAATAAGTTTAGCAAGTGTTTGTTTTTTTTTATATGTGTGTCATATAAGATATCATATTGAAATCACATATGATTTTACATTAGATTCCTTTTTACTTGAATTATCATATGTGTTCATTTATGCCTTTGGATCTTCTTAAATTAGTATTTGTTTCATATATATATCATATATGATATACTGGTTTTGTTCCTTTGTTGTTTTGAGTTATAATATTTGATATCTGTATTTAACAAGTTTTGAAAAGCAATCATATGTGCTTTCTGAATATCATATATGATATACTAGTTTTGTTCCTTTGTTTGTTTTGAGTTATCATATTTGATAGTTGTATTTAACAAGTTTTGAAAAGCAATCATATATGCTTTCTGAATATCATATATGATATACAGGTTTATTCCTTTGTTTGTTTGAGTTATCATATTTGATAGTTGTATTTAACAAGTTTTGAGTTATCATATTTTGATTTCCTGTTGTATATGCTAAAACAAAGTATCATGCATCATGGAATCATCCATGAGCCCCAAACTACAAACGACTTTTGAGAACACTTGGGCTTATGAAATGAACCAACAACTCAAAGAAATGTTTCAGGCAAAAGGCAAGCAGGGAATGCCTTGATGTTGTTAAATCCCTCATGGCTTGCAAACCAAAACCTAGAGCCTCTATTTGTGCTTTCGTCTTAGAGATGAAAAGGTACTTTGACAGATTGGAATCTCTGAACATGGCGATCGATGCTGAGCTTTCTATCAACAAAATCCTATCCGGTATTCCAGCTGATTACAATTAGTTTGTGCTCTCATAACAAATGGACAGGAAAGAGACCTCAATAATGAAACTCTATAGCTTGTTGCAAACCGCTGAGAAAGGGATCAAGAAAACTGATGTGCCCTTTCTACTACAGCAGCTCCTGTGTTGACTGTTGGTCACAATGCAAAGAAAATAAAGACTTCTCATTCCAACTGGAAAGGAAAGGCCGCAAAAGGAAAGTCTGATCGTGGGTCTAAGAGAAAGGCCGAATCTGAGATTGCACCTACAAGCGATCCAAAGGAAGTAGTGTACTTCTACTGCAACATAAAAAGGCATTAGAAGCATAGCTATCCAAAATATCTAAAGGACCTCAAAGACAGAAAGGTCAAAAAGGGTAGTCACTCAGGTATGTTTATGATCAAACTCCACAATACTACAACTTCATATTTGTAGGTCCTGGATACAGGGTGTGGTACTCACATTTGCAATGTTTTACAAGGTCTAAAGGAAAGTAGGAGGTTGAAGCATGGAGAGCTCAACTTAGTCATGTTTGATATCTGAACAAACAAACACCGTATCATCACTCACCGACTCAACACGCAACCCCCCCCCATCGCCCCGCCCATAATGATTGGGAACCCCCAGCCATACAATCCCCCCCCACTACGTGAAGTCTGAATCCCCCCCCCCCCCCCCCCCCCCCCCCCCCCCCCCCCCTCACGGATAGCATTTAAATCCATTGCTGTTTTTCGCCTAAGACAAATGATAAGACAACATTATTTCATTTCATGCTATTGTTTCTTTTTAAGGATTGGTTACTCAAATTTTTATATTTGTTAATGGAGAACCCCAGACGAGATATGTGACGTCTAGAGTGTGAATTCAAATAGATTCTGCGTTTCTTATGTTTAAAGCTTCTCTTTGCAAAGACATATATGAAACTGTTGAATGTATTAGTCATAATGGCAATGCGATTTTAAATGTTGGTTTGTCTAATGAGCTTGATAAATCAAAATCGTGACATTCCCGTCTTGGGCACATAAACAAGAAACGTATCACCCAACTTCAAAAGGATGGAGTGTTGGAATCATTCGACCTTTCAAATCGGATGAGATATGTGAGTCTTGCTTATATGGCGTTGGGGCAACTACTTATGATCATTTACTTAAGGCTTCGGTGTCATGAGCTTAGGGGACTAATACTGTTTTCCATAATAATTATGAATGCATGCAATTATTACTATTATGGGTGTAACAACAGAACCCATTGTTATGATAACTTGTATTCAAACTGTTTATTATAAACCTATGAATTTCACTCAAACTTTGTGTTGACTTTTTAGCATGTTTATCTCAGACTGAGCAACACACAACACGGAGTGGCATGGACTTGAAGATGGCTAAACTGTTATCATTCAAACTTTATGTTTCTAGATGTTGGGACCTCTCTATTTGTAAAAACTCTGATGAATAAATGAATGATAATAAAATTTTCCAAAACGTCTCTTTATGAGTCGTTTTCTATGATTATGACTATTGTACTATGAAATAATACCCTAGATTACCTTCCGCTACTATATGTTAAAAATGGGGGTGTTATAGATTGGTATCAAGAGTCACGGTTATAGAGAACAAGGTTGAAACCTTAACTATAACTACTTTTCTTTTTCCATCCAAGAAAGTCCTCCGTGCCACTACATTTCTTGAATAGTATGTAAAGATACATAACTATTATACTATTATATAAATAACTTATGTTATTTACTACTGGGTTTTAACAGAGTGATGTATTCTCCCAACCACCCTACTTCCGGTATTGAGGATGCTTTTTCCTCCAACTTCCCAGACTTTATCCCTGCTTCTCCGGACTATGTCCCAGCTTCACCGGGAAAAATTTATTCTAGCTCTTCGAATAGCTCATATGGTGTAGTTCCAATAGCTTCACCAACTCTTTCACTTTTTCATAATGACCCCTTCATGAAGGTCATCCATGCATATTATGCTAAAGAA
>BQNB010102579.1:0-24213 GCA_026074375.1 Tanacetum coccineum | reverse complement strand
CATCTTCATAATATTCCATCTTACCGTATGTGGCAGTTTGCCAATTAAACGTCTCACCGCGACTAAGAGCTTTTTCTTCTTAAAGTTTGATGTATTACTCCATAGTGATATTAGGGTTGTCCATTTTAACCTGTAATAAATTTTGCTAGAAAAAACTGTCAAATATCCTAATACACCGTATTCAGTAAACCGAATACACCGTATTGATGATAGAGTCGAATACGCTGTATTGGTTTTGAAAAATTTATACGCCGTATTCAGTTTTCGACTCAGAGTATTACAGAAGACTGTAATAATGCAGAAAACACACAAACATGCAATATGCAAATATATACAATGCACACAAGCAAACAATTACAAATAGAATTTAAACAATTAGATTATACTAAGCTAATAAGAATAAGGTTTAAATTAATTTACTCCCTGACAACAGCGCCAAAAACCTGATGTACTGTCTTGTAGGGTCAATTATTTGATTATCAAGTTTTAAATTTATATTTAGCCGACAAACCTAAAACAACACTTTAACGGGCAGTGTACCCGGTCAAGATGTAGTTTCGCGGTAAGTAGGGTGTCGAACACTAAGAGTGAAACATTAATCCTATATTCTATTAGTATTTTAGTTAGTTCAATTATTCTATTTACTGGTTAAACCTATGCTATATACGTTGTCTAATGATATAGGGGGTTTTCAACCTAAGAAACTGGCACAGGTTTGGTGGTGACAAAGATCAATTCAATGAACAATAAACACAAAAGAAGAAAATTAGAAGATAGAAAATCGGTACAAGCCAAATGATAGAAAACTGTATTAGCCATATTAAATCCAGTTCAATGTTGGTTTGTTTGTTTTAGTGCAACGATTTACTTATCTCGAAGCGGCATATCATTCTTAAGACTTAGGCGGGACATCATCCTAAGACATAGACACGATTAATCCTGTCACAATTAACGCATCCGCATAAAGCATCATTTAGTTTAATTATAATCTATCTTAGGGAATCAAAGCAGTGGTGATCCTGTTAAAACCCTAGCCCAACGAGACTTTACCCACTTATTGCTTGACGGTGTCATTTACCTCTACATATAAGCAACCAATAACCTAATACAATAAAATTCTAAACCGACTCAAATTATGAAACATACCAAAACCAAGTTTACGAAACAAACCTTAGATTTTAAGTCATGTTCTAACACATAATAGAAATAATAACCAATCTCAAAAATCCTCTTACAAACTATTCAAAATTTCATATGAATGAGTTCTTACAAGCATTTACTACACATTTATTTCTTACACCTACCTTATAGAAAGAATAACCAATCCCAAAGATTCTCTTACAAACTATTCAAAATTTCACACGGATGAGTTCTTACAAGCATTTACTACACATTTATTTCTTACACCTACCTTATAGAAAGAATAACCAATCCTAAAGATCCTTTTACAAACTATTTAAAATTTCATACGAATGAGTTCTTACATGCATTTACTTCACATTTATTTCTTACACATATCTTATTCAAGTTTTACCCTTCAACATCCGTACCTATATAAAGTCACCTTTTTCCCACACACTATTTACATCTTTTAAAACACACACATTCACCCTAACACTATCTCTCTCAGAAAAACATAGCAATGTCTAGTCATGGCAGTCAAACCACCGCAACTCCACCAGTCAACTCTGGTGGTCTTCAATGGGTATCCGTCAGTTGGGTGGATATTGGTAAAAAAGATCCTCATCAGTATGGTATATGTCTTCTTTTTTATGGTTTTTGTTGGTAGAAATATTACGATATTTAATCTATTTATTCTCTTCATGTTTTGGTGATGACAAACATGTAACTTAACACATAACGTAAAGTGCTCAAGTTACTTGTAATCACAAATCATCAATGCATTCATACGTCAACATCTCTCGACGTCTCAGGTCTGCTTCAACAATAAATATAAGTTTGCACCTGACGTAAATCACTAAAGGTATGAACAAACAAACTTTAAATTTGTTGGATGATCAAAGAAATAATTTTTGTCTCAAACTTTACATTTTTATAAATGTAACAAAAGGTTTTTACAAAAATAATTAGACCAAGTATTTTTGTAAATATAAGAAATGTTTTAACTCAAAATAAATATTTGAATTTAAATTTTCACCCTAAAAACGAAAACATCCGCCTTAGATAAACCTTCCCCAGAAAAGGAAAAAATCAGAGCGTCTGAAAAATGGGTGTTGTGATAACCGGTAATATTTTCCAGGGTTAAGTATTATAAAATATTATAGTTTGGTATTTTGAAGTCTTTCGATCTTGTCGGTTTTCCTGATGAAAGCTGAAAAGTTGACTTCTGTTGGCTATTTTTGCGTAAAACAGTTTCGGTTTAACCGGGAGTTTGATGAAGTATTAAGTTCGTAAATGAATCATTTTTGATTAGTTTTTCTGTTTTAGAGTGGTTTTGAGGTTTTCAGTGCTTTCCGGGAAGTTTTCCCGCGTTTAGCGAGAAATCGTCACGCAGCGCGTACCGGCACGACAGTTTATTCGAGTGTGGAGATTTAATGAAGTTGGAAATGTGTTAATGGGTTTATTTATTTAATAAATTCATAATAATGAAATAGCGTGGAATTAAAACGTAAATTGTGAGTGTGAGACTTGAAAGTTATCAGGAAAACGGTTGTTTTCGTGAATTTCGGTAAAAGACTGTAACAGTCGTAAAAAGGTGAAATTTTGGGTGAATATAAGTTGTCAAGCTATATTTTGTGATTTGAAGTGTTTTAAATGGATGAGCAAGGTTCGGTTAAGTTTTGTCAAAAATTCATGTTTTCGGTCCGGAGTCGGCCGATAACGGCTCAAAATGGATTTTTGTAGCAATTTAATGTGATAGGTGTCGTATGAATAACCTAGGTTTATGGAAAAATGATTTTAAACGCAATGGAAATGATAACTAAGTTTGGTTGACGTTTTAAATAGATGAAAATTGAGTTTTTAGGTGATCCCGACGCAAAAAGGAAGACCCGAGACTCTCCTAGGATACTTGGACGCCTAGGTGGATAGGGAGGGACAAGAAGGCTAAAAACTTGCTAGTATGTTTCCTTGGTACACATATATTCCTCCACCTTAATAAATTCTTTATTATTCTCTCATTTTTAAAATAACAAATTTTTTTATCTCTTCCTCTCTCTCTACAAATCGGACAAACCACAAGGAAGGGAAAACAAAGATTTTGAAGATTTTCACAAGAACACGGGTTAAGAATAGTTAGTGGGTTGATAGTTAGTAGACGCGGGTTATATAAAAGGTGTACAAATTCGTTCCTTTCGCGTCAAAACCGAACCAAGGTCATCCAAACTTGTAAGTTTTCTAAAATTTGTTAAAAGTTGTACTTTTGTGGTTATTATGGTGTTAATACACTAGTTGTACAAGTTGATCGTCAAAATGGTCGAAACTTGAAAACGAAAGTGTAAAAAGGGGTGTTTGTTCGATGGCTAAAAAAAGGAAGAAAGAAGAGATTTTTGAGTTTAAATAAAATGGTTGTTGTGGTAATTTTTCATTTTATGAAAATGCGTCAAAGGGCTTATTTTAATGATATGCTTATTTGATAAGCTAGGTTATAGCTTATTTGGGTATGTATGTTTTCAGCTTGGGCTTGGCCCAAGTAAGGGTCCGTTTGATTATGTGGTCCGGCGCCAAGGTGGGTTTGACCCACTTAATGGATTTAGATATTTGATTTGGTTAATGGATTGAAATAATGAGTTTGGCTTTTCTTGGTTATTGGGTTTGGTTTTGGTTTCGGCTTATTTTGAGCTATTGATTTTCTGCTTATTTTATAAGCTTATAGCTTATTGGTTTTCGGCTTATTTTTATAAGCTTATAGCTTATTGGTTTTCGGCTTATACTAAAGGCTTATGGCTTATTGATTGGTTTCGGCTTATATTAAAATATTATAAGCTTATAGCTTATATTTGATTCGGCTTAATGGGCTTAAGGTCCATTGAGCTTATAGTTTATTGTTTCGGCTTAATAAGCCATGGATATGGGATTTCGACTTATGTTTGTTACGACTTAATGGGCTTAAGGTCTATTGGGTTTGGTTATATTTTTAGGCTTATGTAAAGAGGTATGGACTAAGTTTTGCTATCGGGCTAATTACTTAAGACCATAATGGGCCATTAGGCCTAATAACAAGTAAATGAATTAGTGGACTTATAAATGGACTAAAGGATTTGTGTTGAACTAAGAGGGATTTTGTTGGACTTGTCGAATGTAAAGGGATTATTTTGCTACAGTTTGATAAAACGTGTTGAAGGCATTGATGTGGTCGGAAAGTGTTGGGTTTGTGAAAAAGTGTTTTGGATTAAGGTTTAAGACCTTGGGAAAAGTCATAAAGACGTATGGGTCATGCCGAATTTTTGAAAGAATTATATACTTAGAGATTTTGCTAAAAAGGGATAAAATTTTCAATGTTTTAATAATAAATAGTTATTTTACTTGAAACTTTAATACATGACGAAAGATGTAATTTCTCGAAACTTTTTTTTAATATTTAATATTTATAATCGTTGTGTCAATTTTATTTGAGGGAGTAAATGATAAGTTTTATGGGAGATTAAGTGTCGAAGTAAAAGCCATTGGACATATTTAATGACGAGAAGTTGTACCCCGTTAGCCCGATAATAAGACAAAAATAATAATAAATATTTATTTAAATTTTATTTAAGAATTAGATGGTATATATATATATATATTTATATATATATAGGAATGGGATCGAGAGAAAACCTAATCTTGGTGGAAAACCCAGAAAACTCAAACAGATGCATTAAAAATACTAAACAGATGCACTGAAAAATCTTTTATATAGCTTGAAAAAATTTAGGCATCTGCTTGGTTTTTTCAGTGCATCTGTTTGGTTTTCTTGGTTTTCTACCAAAATATAGTTTTCTCTAGAACCCATAGTTATATATATATTATATATATATATATATATATTATATATATATTATATCTATTTATATTATTTATATATATATATATATATATATATATATATATATATTTAGTTTTATTATATATATTTTTTTATATATATATATATATATATATATATATATATATATATATATCGTATAGATTACGGAAATGTGAATTATTTATCTTCGGCATTCGAGCTCTTGCTCATTCCTTTTCGTCAGTTTTTCGCGGATTATTTTGGTCGATTGTGTTAGTGCAAATATTACGATATTTAATCTATACGATCTTTTAATGTTTTGGTGATGACAAACATGTGACTTGTATGTAACGTAAAGTGCGCAAGTTACTCGTAATCACAAATCATCAATGAATACATGCATCAACATGTATCGACATCTCAAGTATGCATCAAAACGGACATTGGTTTACACCCGACGTAAATCACATAAGGTATGTACAAATAAGCATTAAACTTGTAGGATGATCAAAGAAATAAGTTTTTGTCTTAAACTTTACATTTTTATAAATGTAACCAAATAATTTTTTTTCAAAACTTAATTAGACAAATTATTTTTGAATTATAAAGAAATGTTTTATGTGGTAATTAATTCAAAATTTAAAATCTGACTCTTTTTCCCCCAAAACATGTCAACCTTTTACCAGACAAGTTTGTCATCACAAAAAGACAAAAATAGGAGCGTCTGTCGGGGCGGCCCCTTAAATAGGACGGCGGCCTCCTTAATTGTCCGGCGGCCTCGTAATATATCTGGGACCGCCGTTTCCTGACAGGCTGTTTTTCAGCTCCTATAAATAGTGGGTCACCTCTAACTATTTTCAAACCCTTTTGCACGAATTTCTCTCAATTCTTTCTCTCTCTTGATCTCACTAAATCTCTCTAAATCTTTGATCATTTAACTTGTTTAATTCTTGTTTAAAATGTGATCCATTTTCTACTCTTTTATTCTTTCCCTCAAGTGCAAGAGAAGAAACTTCGGTATCTTCAAGATCGAAGGTTATGTAGATCTAGTTAGTCCATTTGTAATATTTGTTACATATAGAATTCGATGTTCATGTCTTCAATCTTTAGTTGTATGTAGATCCAAATGATGTAATATATTTGATGGGTTTACTTGTTTGGGTTGGTTAGTATATTAAGCCTTAAAATACATTGGTGAAGTGGTTAGATTGGTTTATGCTAAGATTAGTCACTCGACATTTAGCTTAGTGTCGGAAAATAATGTAAGCGACGCGGTTTATGTGTTTAGGCCATAAAACACAAGGTTTGTTATGTTGGGCCATAAAACATAACGGGTTTTCTTGTACCCGAAGAAGAACTCGACATCTAGCTTGGTGTCGAAAAACATGCAAGCAAGGCTATAAGGTTTTCTCCGCCGAAAGGGAGCTTGTTGATTAGTGAAGTAACTCTCGAGTTGGATACTCAAGGAGTGAAGTAGGGCGAAGAGGAGCTTCATGACCGAACCACTATAAATCATCGTGTCGGTTTGCATTTTCTTTTACCTTTCTCTTTACTTATGTCTTTACATTTATCGCTTTACTTTTACACTTGCATTCTGCTTATGATTGTGTGAATTGTTTTGTATGTTGTGTTAGTCATGGTTGTGTAGCTCTTTGTAGTAACCATTATGAGTGTGGATATATTGGTAGAATATGCGCTAGTAATTGTAAATCCATTATCGACGCTTCTCATATTGCGTCAAACTTAATTGGTAATTTAATATAAATAATCTAGTCCGAAAACCTCTTCTGGAGGCGGTCCCTTTAAATAGGGCGGCCCCTATATATTTATGGGACCGCCGGCAGAGAGGATGTAATAATTGATATAAAATAAGGAAATGTATTCACCCCCCCCCCCCTATACGGTTTCCACAATTGGTATCAGAGTCACGTCGCTTTAGTTTTTAAAACAAATAGTTTTAAAATATAGTACGATCCATGTATCAAATTACTCATGAAGGCGGGATGAATTATGAACAAAGTGTTTTGTTATTGTTTGATTGTACTAGTTTTGTGATTAATTATACTTTGTATACTAGCTTGAAGAAAAATTTCTTCAAATGAAAGAAATTTGAAGTGTCAACTTATGTTGTTTAAGTCGTCAAGAGTAGTAATGATGTCTAAAAACGAAATTTATGTGATGAACCACTTTTTAAAGTCCTATGTTCTACAGTTAAGTTACCAATGTTTTTGAACAAAAAAGTAGTTTTGGGGTCAATGATGGTCGGAGGTTTTGGCGCGTATGGGTGGGGAGGGGGTTGGAGAGCGTGGTGGGGGAGGTGGTGGTTTCGGGATTAGTTGGGAGGGGGGTGGGGATGACGGGGTTCTAAATAATGTTTCGGGCGGCCCCCAAAATATCTGGGGCCTGTAACCTTTATGGGGGCCGCCTGTCTGTTTCGTCAATTTTTTGCAAACTTCGAAAAATCATATAAAATTAACCGTAAGTCCGTAGAAGTCGTGTCACAAGCCATTTCGAAGATAATTGAGTCTACTTTCAATTAAATATACTGCCAAAGTCTTCATTCTAAACTTAAATAGTTAAATGAAAAATATACATAGTGTTGTTAAAACGTTGAGTTGCGTTTTAGGTAAAACTTGTATTTTTTTTTTTTTTTTTATTTAAAATTTTCCTTTTGAAGATGGGATATATAGTGATATTTCTTTGAAAAAATAGTGTATTTGTCATTTAAAAATATTGATCTTAATTAATTTTTGAAATGGGGAGAAACTATTTATTTTCAATCAAATCAAGCTAAGTATGCATCGTTATATCTAATACACAAAACAACGACTGATATATCCTTATGTGTATGCTAGATGATTATGTGTGTTTTACTTTTGTTTAAACTTGGTTAATAGTAAGATATTAAATGTAATCTTTACCATTTGTATGAGCTAATTTATTATCTATATCACTTGGTGTCATGTATGCATTTGTATGTTACTAGTTTTCTGGATTATGTCTAATAGGAATTACGCTAGATTTCTTGCGTTAAGTTGCAAAATTGTTTGTGCATTACATATAGGCATATATCACTATATTTACAAGTGTTACATAAATATTTTGCAGATCATTTTGAGTGTAGTAACCCACTTAGGAATGAGGTGTTTTAATATTGTAAGTGGTGTAGAAAAATAATGTTCTAAGATCATATGTAACCACTGTTCTTTTTTTTACTTTTTTGAACAATTAAATCCATTCATTTAAAATATTTCCAACAACATTATCTCTCTTCCAACAAAATGTCTAAATATTTTCTTTCATCTTGTGTTGTTTGACCTTGGGTTGGTTAAACAAAATAAAAGATTGTATTAATACATTGGTAATTAAGTAAAAGAAAATATATTTTTTAAACTTTGCTTGTGCTTGCATTGTTCTAACACACACATAATTATATTCTTTTTATAAAGTTTTTTTGTGTTTTATTAATGTATGATTTTTTTATTTTGTTTTTTATTATTTTTATCATTTTTTTATTCATTTTATCTTTATATTATAGGTTGCGTTGGTGGGCGTTGGGTCCGTAGGGGGTCCGTGATGGGTTCTATCATGTGAGTAGTTTGCGCGGTTATTTTACAAAAGATGTGTGTTGTATAAAAATGGTTAGGAAAATCATTTATATACTATAAAATGTCAAAAACTATGCATACTATACATATCAACAAATAGTTTTTCGCACAAGCAAAATATATGACAATCTTGAAGTAAGAAATTAAATCTTGGTCATTATTCATCAACCCACCGTTACAACTATGTTTAGGATAAAAGACATACTGTGAGAATCTTTTTTTTTCCTTTTAAAAGTAGTGTTCGTGAGGGTTAAGAAAGATTTCGAATATATATTGATTCATTATTCAAATTATGATTGATATTATTTATACGAATCTAATTGACAAGTTTTCGAGATGGACAAAAGTTGGATTTTATTTGTCTTGCTTGTAGAATATATCAAATTTAACAAAGTTATATATCTTAAACCTACATATCAATTCACACTCGATTGATATGAAAATAAACGAATCTTTTCTAGACGATAAGAATATATATAGATATAAACTCACACTTGTGTAAATGATGTCATATTGAGTCTACTTGTCCAATAGTTGTGTTTCAAATATTTGGCAAATATATGCATAAAATACACAATGAAGTAGGATTGACGACTTGAATATTTTGTCCAAAATATTTCAAGTATTTAAATTGCAATGCAATCTAGTAAAGTCGTCATCTCTGAAAAGCCAAACATAATCAAATGAATAACATATTTAACTTTGCTCAAACAATTCACAAGCACAACTCAAAACTCAAATTATCCTCTCATCAAAACTTTCTCTTAATTTACCAAATAAGCATAATATTTTCTCTTCACCACATGAGAATCATTTAACCATCTAAGGTTAGGACTAGAAAGAATTGAACATATTCCACAAACCATTATCTTACTTTCTTTCAATAAGTGATCGTAAGAGGATTTCAAAAATGAAGATGATTATTATTCAAACGATAATCAATCTCATCATTTAATCTAATTACAAAATTAGAATATGTACATGAAATCGAGACTAGGATTTATCTAGATCATAGAAATATCAATCAAATGACCATAGATATCTTTTTGTGTCTACATGTTTAACCATCCTCGGTTATTACATGAAATCACGAAGTCAATTGCAAGACAACAAGATTAGTCATCGAATTGCAATTCACACTTGCAATGAAGATGTTTCATTGAGTCTACAGTGTTCAAATATTGTGTTATTAGCTATGGTCAAATTATACATGCTAAACTTAACACACTCTAAGTAGGATTGACGACTTATGAATTTCCATCGGAAAACTCATAAGTACTCCAACTTGATAAGCAAGACTTGGATGTCATTTCCGGAAACTCAAACCGAGAACCCTTATAACTTATATAAGTTTAATCTTATATACCTACTTTCAACCATTCCCAAATAATGGAAAAATGATCCTTGCCCAAATTTGGCACCTCCACGGATCGATAGATCCTTCGTCCTAAATTCATCTTTGGTTTAGGAAGATCTACCTTATGGCATTAGATTTAAACATCTTCCTCTTGTCAATCTCTTGCTTAAAAGTATAACATAGATGTAACTAAACTTTAGTTAATCATCATTATTTCTAAAAAGAAACAAACACAAGATCTATTGAGGTATATAACCTTAATTGGATTTCTTTCATAAAAGAAATGCAAAGGTGCATTCTTTGAACACTCTCATTATAAAGCATTACACATTGTCACTCTTTAGCATACTCTTAGGTTCTTGATGACTCATTCTTTTTTAACCTACAACAACTTGCTTGCTCTCTCATTTAACCTTAGAATTCTACACATCTTGGTTAGGATTATGCGAACCAGAATTAAAGCATATTAGTTGAGTCATGTTAGGCCCTCTATAAAAAGATAATACAAATTTTATCTTTACTACACTTTATTAGGCAAATATAGGAATTCTATTTTATCTAACATGAGAATGACTATTGGAGAATCTATTGCACTAGAAATTCAATTTGACCTAACGGTTGAATTGCTTCTAAGAGTGAAGTTGGGTTCGTGTTTATAACCCGTTAACTAATTAGTCGTGTTAAGCTGATTGGCACCCTAGTGATAGTCTCATATTATTCTCTAATATTGATTAATTAAATGGTATCTAAATGTGCATAATGATAGTCTACTTCGATAGACTTTTTGTATTTATTAGGAGTGCACTTAAGCAAGTTAAAATATTAGGTTTCTCTTTAGTTAATTAGACTGATATGCATTTACATATGTGTTTGAAGTTTAGATTGTACGTGACTCCAAGTTAAATGAATTTATATGTTTCATGTTTATCCTTAATGTCAACGTTTATTTGCTTAGCTATTGAATAATGTTTATTATAAAAGTGTTTGCATTTTCCTAGCATTTAGATAAAATATCTCTTTTGTTTTTATCTAAATATAACACATGCCTCTAAGTGTAAATGCTAACATGTTTTACATGATGATATGTTAGTTTAATGTATGACAATTCATATTTAAATTTCATATAGTCTTACACATTTATCTTGTTGATTATTGTGTTGATGCATGCTTAGATAAACTTGCATGTTTATATCTATATGTCTTATACATCTTGTAAATATTTTCTCCACTAGAGTATCTTTTTCGCTTAGTAGTCATATCTAAAATTTTCAAAAGAGTCATAAAATGGTCTTAAATCTTCAAGAGTCTTCCTTCACATATTTTCTTAATCATCATCTCCCTTTCTTCCGAATAATCTACTCTTTTGTCAAGAAAAAGTTAGATACTAATCTAACACTCCTCCTAGTAGGTTTGACAACTTAAATATTATCACGGAAATATTCAGTATTCTTTAACTAGCGATCGCAAACGTTAAATGATATTCCGAAAATCCTTTTCAAGCTTTTAACTACATAAGTTTAAATCGCTCCTCTTTTTTTCTTCGACGAAAACATCCTTTTCTTCTCAGACTGAAAAACATCTTTCTCTTTCGACTATCATTCTTTCTCTCTCCGATGAAAAACTTTTTTTTTTTGCGAATAATATTATCTCTCTTCGACGAAAACACTCTTTGTCTTTCGATCACACCTCTTACTTCTCAGTCAACCACGCCTCTTCAACCATAGAGATGGTCAATCTCTTTCCTCCACTATTTCTATTACCACCTTTAAGACAACTGTATACCTCGTCGTGTGTTTGTTCTATGAACATTCGCAATGCTCAGGAAGAGCTACATAACTTTTTGAGTATAGTTTATCGTAACGTAACCACCATCCGTCTTGAATTATTGTCAAGTCTTCGTCTCCTATATTGTTTGTTTTCTTCCTTTAATTATTGTTATTATTATTATACTATTATTTTTATTATTATTAATTTTCGGGTACGTAACAACAGAAGATTACGTTCACCATTTTCTTCGGACAATGTTGAAAGGAAAACATTCCATTCGAATAGGTTGCGGTACTGAAGATAACATAGTCAAATTCTTGTTTACCCTCACGCGAATCGTTTTAATTATCTTTGTCTACGTCTAGGAACGATGGAACATATTCCGTAAATCTTTCTTTTCTACTAGTCTCGATTCTAGTCTATTCTCTATTTCGTGCGTCGTGACAACTTAACTACTTCATCCGAAGTACTTTAAGTATTTTTAATTAGCCTAATTAGAATTAAATGTCACTCCTTTCACAAAATACGAAGCCCTAAACTATCTCTGTTGGCTGGTACGGAGGCCCCTTAGAGCTGTTCTCTGGCGGCCCCCAGATATTCTTGGTGGACGCCGGCTACAGGCTTGAGATATTTGTCATTTCCTTTTCAAATCATAATTGAACAACTATCTCTTTTGTACAGCTAAATCTACTTTACACCCAAATCTTGAACCAACATCTCTCTAAAGATCAACGGGTTATTTTCTTATCTCAATTCCCATAAGCATTGTTGCTTATCTTGTCAAGAGAATTTCAAAATAAAATGCGTCTCATTCTCCAACACTTTCCTTACAATCAATAAACCTACAATCTATCTTTACATAATAAATTCCCTCACATACAAATTTTGCTCCTCACATCTCGTAAACGTCTTTCTCACCTCAAATGGTCTTTTCACTTCTAAACGGTTCCTTTCTTTCTTAATAGTCTTCTCACTTCTAATAGTCTTTTTACTTCTGACATTTCTTCTCACTTCTAAACGTTTCTTCTCTCTTCTAATAGTCTTGTTACTGTTAGAATTCCTCCTATATCCCTTGACAACTTAATTATTTCATTCGAAATATTTAACTAATTTGCGAAATGCAAATGTCACTCCTTCGCAAAACTTTCCCCTTTCTAGAAAGTGAAAAACATAAAGAAGATATTCAATCTTTAAGTGTTATTGAGTCACCACATTGTTGAGTGTCTCATTATTCTTCTACCATGAAAGAACTACCACCTCACTTTACATACCCACATTTGTTCCTCAACATTGTCAACCAACAATACACCAAACAAACCTTTGAATTCTTAATCATCCACCTTTGTCTTGATAGGATCACATGCACATCAATTGTTAGTGCAAATGATATATCAATTTTTTCAATAAACCTCTCATCAACACGTTTCTTCTTTAGTATCGCCCATCCTTTCCCACTTCTCGGTTCTATGGAATCATTTTCATTCAATCCCAAGGGAAGCACTCGTCTCTTTACATCCGTTTTATTTTTTTTTTATTCTATTATGTGTATTATATATATATATGTTTGTATATGATAATATATATATATATTTATATATATCTATGTGTGTGTTAGGTGTGTATATATATATATATATTTATATATATATTATGTATATATATATATATATATATATATATATATATATATATATATATATATTGACATATGTTGCCAAGATATTAGTGTCAATATCTTACTTTTAAAAGGTCATTCTCATAATATTTGTGTGTCAATCAATAAACAAATCCCATTCTCGTTGATTAAAAGTTGGTCTAATCTTTCTCCGTAAACGTACGTCTTGATTCTTTTTATTTCCTCATGTAGGTTGTTTTTAAAATAATGATTACTTGTGTCGAGTGTCTACTTTCTTTCCAAAAGTGTCATATTTTAGAATAATAAAACCTAGAGTGCATGTCTTAGTTCTCGATTAATGTTTTGCTATATGTATATGTGCACTTGTCTACTACCTTTATTTTGTAGCACAACAATATCTTGATTCTTTGGTTCTCCAAACAAGGGGGAGCATACACCGAGGGGGAGCACTTGCAAGCGCTCTACTCATTTAAATTGCATCGAACTTCTTGAGCATCGATGGTAATTTATTTGATCCATGGATCCATTAGAGTCAATATACAAGGAATGATATTATCATGGTGACACAATGAGCAAGGGGGAGCTAGAAGATATGTGGGTAAAAAGCATGGAGTTGGTTAAGCCATGATGATAGAAGACTTCACTAGGATGATGCAAGCACACCTTTATAAGAAGATAGGATCGGAGATTGTCAAATACAATGAAGGGTTCATTCATACTCCAAATAATTCATCTCCTTCACTTTTAAAATCTCCTCAACTTAAGGTACTTCTAATACCTTAACTTTATATACTGAAGTACCTACCTTCTTTTTAAGCTTTTCATCTCCATTTCTCTCTATCCTTGTCTAAATTATCCAAGAATACAAAACCACCTTAACCTTATTTCTCATGTTGTCTTCTCATTCCTCCAACCAATATACTTGGATCACCTATCTTTTTCTCATTCCGTCAACCTATACCCTCAAAGTACCTACCCTTTTGTCTTGCCTACTTCTCACCTCTCATGACCTTTTTAAAAACTTCAGAAACACACAATCCACCCTTCTCCTTTTATTTTTCCTATCCTTTCCTCAAACCTATTATATCGGTGACCTATTTTCTTCTCAGTCCTCCAACATATATACCCGGAGCACGTATCCTCTTCTCATGACTTCTTCTCAAACCTCCAACCTATATGCTCCAACCATAATCCACTGTATACCTTTTTGCTTCGACAAAAAGGGGAGAAGAGATTGTAAACGAGTAACTTTTAAACTTTACTATGTGTTATAGTTTACATATTTTGTCATCATCAAAAAGGGGGAGATTGTTAGTGCAAATATTACGATATTTAATCTATACGATCTTTTTATGTTTTGGTGATGACAAACATGTGACTTGTAATACGTAACGTAAAGTGCGCAAGTTACTCGTAATCACAAATCATCAATGAATACATGCATCAACATGTATCGACATCTCAGGTATGCATCAAGACGGACATTGGTTTACACCCGACGTAAATCACACAAGGTATGTACAAACAAGCATTAAACTTGTAGGATGATCAAAGAAATAAGTTTTTGTCTTAAACTTTATATTTTTATAAATGTAACAAAATAAGTTTTTTCAAAACTTAATTAGACAAATTATTTTTGAATTATAAAGAAATATTTTATGTGGTAATTCCCCCCAAAACATGTCAACCTTTTACCAGACAAGTTTGTCACCACAAAAAGAAAAAAATAGGAGCGTTTGTCGGGGCGGCCCCTTAAATAGGACGACGGCCCCCTTAATTGTCCTGCGGCCCCCTAATATATCTGGGACCTTCGTTTCCTGACAGGCTGTTTTTCAGCTCCTATAAATAGTGGGTCACCTCCAATGCAAGAGAACACAATCATTTAACTTGTTTAATATTGTTTAAATGTAATCCAATCTTCTACTCTTTCCTTCTTCCCTCAAGTGCAAGAGAAGAACTTCGGTCATCTTCAAGATCCGAAGTTATGTAGTCTAGTTAGTCCATTTGTAACATTTGTTACATATAGATCGAGTCTATGTCTTTCAATCTTTAGTAGTGTGTAGATCAAATGTGGTATTTATTTGGATGGTTTATTGTGGGGTTGGTTAGTATTTTAGACCATAAAAAATACATTGGTGAAGTGGTAGATTGGTTCTAGCTAAGATTAGGATCTCGTATTTGATTAGTGTCAAAAATATAAATGTAGGCGCGCGGGTTTATATGTTTTGGCCATTAAACTCAAGGTTTGTTCATGTTGGGCCATAAAAACATACGGGTTTGGTTGTACCGAAGAAGCACCTGAAATGATCTAATATGTTACTTGGACAGAGAGCTTAGTGTTCGAAAAACATGTTAAGCAAGGTATAAGTTTTCTCGCCGAAGACGAGCTTGTTGATTAGTGAGAACTCTAGAGTTGGATTACTCGAGTCGGGTGAAGTTGTGGCGAATTGGAGCTTCGTGATGCCGAACCACTTTAATAAAGTGTCGGCTTTGCATTTTTTTTTTTCTTATTCTCTTTCACTTGTGTCTTTACATTTACGCTTTACTTTTACACTTGCATTATGCTTTATGATTGTCGTGAATTGTTGTGTAGGTTGTGTTAGTCATGTTGTTAGCTCTTTGTGTATAACATTGTGAGTAATCTCAAATTTCTATCGGACAGTGGATATATTGGTAGAATATGCGCTAGTGAATGTAAATCCATTATCGACGCTTCTCATATTGCGTCAAACTTAATTGGTAATTTGATACAAATGATCTAGTCCGAAAACCTCTTCTGGAGGCGGTACCTTTAAATAGGGCGGCCCCCTGATGTACTAGGCGGCCCCCATATATTTATGGGACCGCCGGCAGAGAGGATGTAATAATTGATATAAAATATTTAAAGTTTTTATAAGGAAACGTATTCACCCCCCTCTACGGTTTCCACAAATTGTATCGTTCAACGATTTGAGGTGTTTAAAGCTTTATTGTATTGATGTCGCACTTTGCCCAAGTGTTTTTGAATCGTTTTCGCGTAATTACCACACAACCATAATATGATGTAAAGTTTTGATAACGAGATAAGGTCTTGGTAATAAGACGACGGTTTTTGTAATAAGTTAACGGTATGAGATAACGAGTTTGGAATGATATAAATTGGAAATGGGATTTTAGGATGAAAATGAGGATTTTGCGTGAGTAAAGACGAACACTTGTACAATAAGATAATTTTGTATGAGTATTGATATAGTGAGTATACATTAGGTCGTTGTCAGGTACATTGTGCGCTTGCGTAGAGATTGATTGTGTTCTACCTTATTTGAGATTGTGCGGTTGCTTTTGATTGCTGATTGAGGTGAGTTCTCGTAGCCCTACTTTTTACTATTTTTCTGTTGGGGGAAAATGATACTCAAATGTGTTTTGAAATGTTTTGAATTGATCTGTGCGAAATGTGGTTTTGTTTTTGGGACAAGTTATGTGCTTATGACTGCTATGTGAATATTATGTGTTGTATGATTGTTTGGAGCGGATGGGTACGCCAACCCAGTATTTGTGTGATTATTAAAGCGGATGGGTACGCCTACCCTGGTTTGTGTATGGTCCTGCCCTAATTTTAGTGCTCCAACTGCTAGGACCTTTAGGTGCATAAGTGACATATGGATTGTTGATTAGCGGTGATGCTAAGATTGTTTGCATATATTCACTGTCATATAACACTATTGTCCACTGTTGAAATATTGGCACAACTTTGGGTTTAAGGTCAAACCTACGAGCTCACCAATATTATTGTTGACGTTTTCGAGTATCATTTTCAGGTGTGTCAAATCAAAGGTACGTGAATGGTATTGGACAAGAAAAGATATAACCCAAGGGGACTAGGTCGAGATGGTCATGATTATTGTATTTTGTCAAGTTTTTAACTTGTAAAGTTTGTGTAAACTCAAGTGTCATGAATGTAAATTATAAAGTGTATGATCTTGTATCTTGTGCGATGAATGGTATCGTCGCACCCCGTGTTTTCGCCACTGACGGGGTGTGACAAATTGGTATCAGATCCAAAGTTATAGAGAATGTCGGTTTTTATAAAGTAAAAATAAAAAGCGCAACTATAACCAAAAAGTAAAGTCTGTTTTTAGTAAAACCTCAAACAAGGTGAAAGTCAAATAGCCCGAGCAGTTCATGGTATTTTCTTAAATTACGCATAACTTGATCAACTATGCTTAATTCATGAAAGACTATGAAATGATGGAGTTATTTTTCTAAAGTTATGTTAGATGAGGGAAAGGATGTGTGAGTAATGTGACCACCTGAAAATGATAGGATATAAAGTGATGAGAACACTTGCAAGTGTTGAGATTAAGATTATGTTGATTTTAGGATTGTCATGCTGCCTTAGTAGTAGTAGTGTGCGATGCCTTGAGAGTGTAAGTAAAAGATATTGTTTTTGCACCTTCAAAACGCTGTCGTTTGCTTCGCTATTGTATATAAGAATAATTGATATTAACTATACGGTGGCTTCCTAGAGCGACATCATTGAATTTGTGTGACTGAAGGCAATGATGCATGCAACTTCCTTAACTATTATTTTACATTACTCCTCAAGAGTGATGGTAGTGAGGCAAACAATTTCATGACTTCATCCACTATGTATTTATCTCAAGCTTCAAATATTAAACTACAATCGAGCTAAAACACAATTTCATAAATGCTCAAAAAGTGTCACCGATAGATTGTAAAGCTATTCGGTTAGCTTACTACAATCTAGAGACGGGCTCAGGATTTTTGAGACAGTGTTGCACAATTGCTTTTACGATTATGAGCACTAAAGTTTCTTAGTAGAGAATTTATTAGTTGAAATTGAGGGTTGCACGTGCATAGAAAAGATAATATATAAAAAAAATTACACTCCGTGACCTAAAAATGGGTGCGTCACGGGCTCCATGTAGGTCCGTCCATGTTAGAGTGCAAGGTGCAGTCTAATGCGAATAACCGTTATTGGTGTGCCACTTCAGACATACTATTAATAACGCCACAATAACTAAAACACCCTCCCCAATTATAGGTGTTATTGGTGCATGTGGGTCACTTAAAACTCAATAAAAATACCCTACTTACTTTAAAAAAGGGAAAAAGCCTAAGGACCGCTCCTTGGTTTCTTAGTGAAAGGAACGAATAAAACTAATGGCGGTGCAGTTTGGCATGTCATTAGTATAAAAACATCCTGTTAATGGGGGGGGCACCAGCTTTACTCTTAAGCGTTTCTTTGGTGGTGGCGTTGTCTTAGGGCTGACTTCGGGTCAAACCGAAACCAAAAATACCGATTTTTTTGAGAGAAACATTAAAACGAGGAGAACAAACGAAATGATTTGAGACGAACCGAACGGAACCGAACTGGTTCGGCTTGGTTCGGTTTAGATAGTTTATGTGTGTTTATCTTGGTTTTGACTTGAACCGATCCGAGCCAAACCGAAACCGAAAACCATACATATATAAAATTGAACATCGAACCAAATAAGATTGGTTTGGTTTCAGGTTGACCAGTTCGGCTCGATTTGTGAGTTCGGTTTTGTTGATTTTGCTCGGTCTTGCTCGTTATAAGTATGAGGCAAAATCACATTGCATCCGAGTCGGATCCTACCCGAAGTCACAAAGAAGCCCGAGCCCAAAGTCCCAAAGTAAAGAAGGGGGTTGTTATAAAAAACCAAAAATAACAAATAGGGTTTCCGTCCTTTTATCCCACCTCCGCCGCTCTCCAACTACACTCTTTACATCCTGCAAAATGGTATTTATTTATGGATTCTCTATCTTTTTAAACTAATAAGCTGATTAGCTCAACTGTTAGATTGTTACATGACTGCTCACGAAATAATAACTTTTTATTATATTTGCATTTGTTAATTGTTTATTTTATTGGTTAGTAAGTGTGAAGCTAGACATGTTTTTGATACAAATGAGTATGAGTTTAAGTTTAAACAAATTACTACTTTTTCAAATGTTGTATTATGGTACGTCTAACCAAAATGCCACTCGCTTATGAACCTGTTATGTTAACGTATATGCAATGCTTCAACATGTTCCATTATGATACGTGTATTCAGTTATAAATGGCATATTATTGCAAACTAACAAGGTCAGGTACCACACGATTAATACTTCAGGTATACGTAACATAATGGAACATTTAAAACGTACATGTCTATTGTATAGCTTAAACCTTATTAGTATTGCCCATTTGTAAAGAGCATAACCGTATGATCTTATGAAAGAGAGCTATTGTTTTTTTTATAAGAAATTGGTTATCCTTTTTGCTAACTTTTTTTTTGGTCTGAAGTTGCACATTTTTAGATGTTGTGGGGGTTGTGAAGAAGAATAATTGGTTATATGCGTGTTAAACTTTGGGGCGTTGTTAATGTTTGATTTGCGATTCGTTGTGACGTTGTATCTGTCAAAAACTAATTATATGGCTTTTTTTTGCAAACTTGTATTATAGACAAAGAGGACCAAGAAGGCTGGTATTGTTGGGAAGTACGGTAAGTGTCTTTTTTTTCTTTCTTTTTTTTTAAACTTTATCAAGTCAATTTAGTTTTATGATTGTGTTACTGATTACACCTATGCCTTGTTGTGGCTAGAATAAACAAAACATTTGAAATAATCTGTTTTTCTAAAATAGATTTTTAATTGTGTTATCAAAGTCCAATTCAAAGTTGACAATGTCTAGACATCTATGGGGAAAATAATATCTTGAGATACTATTTTTTTGTGTGTGCAGATCTTGAGATGCTAGTTTGCTATATATAACTACATTTTAATATATAGAGTTGCATCCGTTCTTAACTCAGTTACTGCTGAAATGTCTCATTTTGTAGTGTTGTTTGATATGAGACTACTATTTTATAAAGATGTTATATTTTGTTACCTACATCAAATTTTATTCATCACAGTGGATTTGTTTTTTAACTGCTTTTTATGCTTTAAACTTTGTTTAGGTACTCGTTATGGTGCTAGTCTGCGAAAGCAGATCAAGAAGATGGAGGTCAGCCAGCACAGCAAATATTTCTGCGAATTTTGTGGAAAGGTACATTTAAACATCCCCTTTAGTGATCAGTGTTGTAGGCTTGTGAGTCTATTCTTATCTCTTATTCAAATTATGAATTCTAGAATCTTTCATATAAAATTATTGTATAGTAATGCAGTGGAAAAGAAGGCTGTTGGAATTTGGGGCTGCAAGGATTGTGGCAAGGTCAAAGCAGGCGGTGCATACACATTGAAGTAATGTTCTTGTAACACTCTTTCATAGATATCGTTTAGAATATACAAGGCATTGACCTAGTTTTAGGGTAATCCATATTTGTATGATTATTTTCCTGAATTTGTAATTAAGAGTATCTAATACGATTTCAAACAACTTTCTAACAGTTTTATTTTAGCCAAAATATAATTATTTGACCCGTCAAAGATAATGTTTTATTTAAAGTCACCCATTTTCAGTAAATAGGATGAAATTGCCACCTCTAAGCGCTTTGTTCTGCCCTCTAATGATTCTTTTTATTTTCGTGTAACAGCACTGCTAGTGCCGTGACAGTGAGGAGCACAATCCGACGTTTGAGGGAGCAAACAGAGAGTTAGTGCACATTGGCTGTTATAATTGGTTACATGTTATCAGTTTTGCGTTGGAGGGACAGGTAGCTGAATCAGTGAAACCAGTGTTTAATTTTGGAATGATATAAATGTTGTTGACGTCAAAATGTTTGCTTTTTTAAAAATCTGGCTGGTGCTTACTGGTCGTACTTGGTTACTTTTGTGGTTATATATTGCATATGAGATCATTCGTTGATCACACTCTTAACCCGATTTGTTAAACCATTGAATTATTAAATTCCATAGGTCAAAGCAAAACAACAAACATCATAATACTTGTATAGCGTTTAAAAGGCTACGAGAAAAAGGTTTCATAAATTTTGTGGCGATGCGTATGCTGAATACTATAGTCCAGTGCACTTGCCATTTACATAATACATAAACGTAACAATTAGAGTTATGGTACATTTTGGTCCTTTTTGTGGTTTGGTGCGAGTTCACTTTTGTTATTTTTTTTTTTTTTTTCTTTAGTCTAAAATCAAAAAGGTTCACTTTTGGTCCAAATTACATGTTTCTGTACACTTTTAGTTAAATCACGTGGACTTTTGGCACTACAATTTTGGACTAAAGTGAACCGAAACCTATGTTCTTTTTGGACCAAAAAGTGTTAACGATAACTATGTCATTTGGACCAAAAAAGTGGACCGAAACTATTGTGTTTTGGACCATAACAAAATTTTTTTTATTTTTGAACCTAAAGTGAGAAAATCTTGCACCAAAACCACAGGGGACCAATATATGTACTAACTAACAATTATATAGGATTCCTACTTACTCCTAACCACCTCATTAACTGTCTTAGAAAAAAAGAGGCAAGTTCAGGATGCTGAATGGCCTACCCATTAATACAGGTGGAATGATTGCAGTATATTTGCATTTGCATTTCAATGTTTTAATAAATACAGGTCGAATGATGGATCACTCTTCTGCCACTCTTGCAGCATTGGCAGTTCGGTTAGCTGCTGTTATAGCTTTGTTTACTCTCGTCAAACCTCTGCAATTGCCACTGCTTTCTCAGTTATACGTCTTGCTTCCTGTCTAGTATACATTTAGTTTTGAAAGAAACAAAAAACATATTATTGTTTTGGTTTATTAAAAAGTTAAAAAAACATACCAGTTGAATCATTGTTAGATAATTTAATAGTTAATAATATAGAGGGGGCAAATTTAACCAACTTGGTTATTAACGAGCGAATATTTGGTTACTATTTAGCCCTAACATATAGAACACATAAATGTTTTATATAATAAAAAAATTACATCATTTCAGAGTTTACTATGAGATTTGATTTTATAGAAGAAAAAAATAGACTAATGATTTTGACACGTGGACAAAATCGTACAATCTACTTGGTTAATAAAAAGTCAAAAGCGGTTTTCAATTGATCAAAATTGAAAAAATTCGTCTACAATGAAAAAATGACCAAAAAATATATGTGTCAAAACTATGATAAAAAACTTTGAAAAATAGGAGGTAATTAATAAAATTTTAGTAGTTGGGTATTTTAAAATAATTATAACTCGCTCCGTCTAATTTTTTATTGTCCACGTTTCCTTTTTGGGATGTCTCAATTTAATTGTCTACTACTAAAAATAGATAGGGAAGTTTGATCAAGTTTAATATATTACCTTTTTTTAAAATTGTTATTACAAACTTTAAAGAAGACTTTAATTAATTAAACTAAGGGTTAAAATGTCATTCTGTCAAAAGTAAGAAAGAGAAACGTAATAAATTCACTTTTCTATAAAACTGTGTGTTTTTGTCGGGGGACTATAATATTTTAGGACGAAAGAGACGTATGATCTTAAGGGTAAACTTATAAATTTTATATTTTTATTAATATTAAAAAAAACCCGTTGATTTTATTACTCCCACCCTTTATTTTTAAAAAATAAGGCGAAAACGTTAGAAATATGACGAAAACGTAAAAAAACGGACGGAACGTAAAAAACAGACGAAATCGTAAGAAATCGGACAAAAAGGTAAAAAACAGACGAAAACGTAAGAAATCTGACGAAAACGTAAAAAAATGGACGAAAACGTAAAAAATTTGACGAAAGCGTAATGTTAATTGAGATTTATATATGTTCGGTAATGTTAATTTCAAGTATACTAGAAATTAAATATATGCTTATGATTCGGTAATGTTAATTTCGAGTATATTGCAAATTAAATATATGCTTATGATTGTAGTTAGTTTTTATTAATTTCATTTGTAATTTACTTTTTATTGTTTTTATAATCGTATACAAAGAGTTAATATCAAAAAAAAATATTAAATATGAAAAGAAAAATAAGTGAAAATAGATCCATCTAAACATCTTTTCACTTTTTAAAAAGAAAAATATAACTCTTATCTAAACAAGTTTTTAAAATTCTCAACTCTTTTCTAGAGAAGAAAAACCACCCCCTTCTCTAGGAATTTTGAAACAGAAAAACATGAAAAAATTTCCACAACTAAACACCACCTTACCTTGGCAAAGGCCACGTTGAATCTTAAACTCCTTGATTTTAGAGCCATTAACAATAACCAATCCAAAATCCGATGAGAGACAACTACGAATCCACATTCTCCGCGTTATGAGTAAACCCATAGTGTTGTCAAAGAGGTTCGGTCAAGTAATGATTTTTAAAGTAACTTTAAGAATAAAGAGACATTCTTTCTTCTTTTTGCTCTAGCTTCTTGCTGGAGTATCTATCTATTATACTAAAAGATTGAGCCCCTAAATTTATTGGGCTGTATCTTTAAATGATTTGTCTCACCCAGAGAGCCATAAGTACAAAACCATACTGCATACATTGATAAGCATATTGAGAAGTACCACATGCTTCCATGATTATACCGAAAAATATGTAGAGTTTTTACATTTAATGCAGCAGTATTAATAAGGGAGGGACCGTTTGTGTCAAAGTATTAATGAGGGAGGGGCCATTTGTGTCAAGATTATGTAGCTTTTTCTCAAAGCTAACCCTAATCCTAACACAGTAAATAGGGGGTCCCTAAACCTTCTTTGTTGTTATAGATAAGTCCTCTCTTCTCTCTTGGTCGAAATTAGGGATCCCCATGAAAGAGAACCTGGAATTTCGGTCCATTCGAACAGTGTTCGGTATTCTCTTTTTTTAGTCGAAATTAGGGATCCCCATGAAAGGGAACCCGAAATTTCGAAATTAGGCTTTAGGTTTTAGGCTTTAAGCTTTATGCTTTAGGCTTTAAGCTTTAGGCTTTAGAACTTTTTTTTCTTTGTTGTTATAGATAAGTAATTTATGTGTGTGTTCTAT